>CAVNZG010000368.1:5000-32878 GCA_963693315.1 Diogma glabrata
TTTGTGCTATGCTATATTCTTTTTAGATATATTTTCATACGTATATTAAGCCTTTTTCACAACCATGCTCTTAATTGCATTCTAAACAGAATAACAATATTGGAATTTTCACAGTTGTTGCCATATCTTATAGTAAAATATATGAAAAAAAAATTATAAGTCACAGTTACAGTTTTGTGAAGAAAAAAAATTTAGCTTGAAGGTTGACTTTAAAATGGAATGACCCCTATGTCATATTTTATACGTGATAGGATTTATTGTTTAGTTATCGAATTTTTAACAAAAATATAAAAACTCAACAAACAAAATATGTGCATCTATATCAACACCTCAGAACGCATGTTGTTGTGGGACCTTGCCTTAAAAGTTATTAATATGGTGTTGAGACACATATTGCAGCATATTGTATTTTTGTTGAAACACGATTGTAGCGTTGCCTTTGAATGTAAGAAAAGTATAAAGTACTATGCTAAATGAGGTTACTTTCTCCCGAATAAATCATTATTAAAATCAGTAAATCAAAACTCAAGTTTTAAAAATATACATATAATATTATACAAAAATTCTTTTATTCTTTATAGCCAATTTCTTAATTTTTTAATCTATTTATTAATTAATTACCCTACGGTATTTCAAACAAATTTCTTGTTCATTTTCAAGGGCTTTCAAATTTACAAAAAAGTTAAATGAAATGAAAAAACAAACATTATTATAAACTGAAGGTTTTTTTAAAAGGTGATTTGATGAAAAAAAAAAAAAATTTTTTAAATTAATTTTATAAAATAATATTATCATATGTAGGGCTCGTAAAATACTCGAACATTAAGTATCCGGGTATCGAGTAGTTATTTTACTCAAATACCCGGGTACCCGGGTAACCCGGGTATTTGGATAATTAAAACAAAACAAATTTTCAATAGTTCATTTGTAGATATTTAATTCAATTAATATTTGTATTTATTTAATTCAATTAATTTAATTCTTAAAAATATGTTAAACGTTAAATGAAATCAAATTTTATAGAGCAAGAGCCCGCGACGGCCAGACCTTCGTTATTTTATAAAAGCTGAAAGTTTTTCTGCGCATACCCCCTAGTCAGGTAGGAACGATTAGCGACATATGAAGTTTGGATCATGGTGGCTTTGGCAGGGAGCAGGTAACAAAGGGGCCTCCAAAGTTTCGTGAAAGTATAAAAGGCAATTTTTTATATATTCTTCGGGGATAGTATTAGAAGTCACGTCACCCATTGCCAGACACTTACTATCGTGGTAACCCCCTGCCAGACACTCTTAAATTTAAACAAATTGATGAAGTTTAAGGGTGTCTGGCAGGGGGTTGCCAATATAGTAAGTGTCTGGCAATGGGTGACGGGACTTCTAATACTATCCCGAAGAATATATAAATAATTACCTGCTATACTTTCACGAAACTTTAGAGACCCCTTTATTACCTGCTTCCTGCCAAAGCCACCATGATCCAAACTTCATATATCGCTAATCGTTCCTACCTGAGTAGGGGGTATGCGAAGAGAAACTTTCAGCTTTTATAAAATAACGAAGGTCTGGCCGTCGCGGGCGCTTAGTCTATTATAATAATATAACATTTACTATAACTTTTTGTTTATGAAATAGTATTTTAAAAATATTAAGCCATTGAGTGTGGAAGGAGCTAACGAACTGCGAATTTTGGTTATTATATTGTCGGCTACTGAAAACACCCGTTCGTATGCGGTTGATGTAGGATTTATAGTAAGCAATGAAGCGTACAGATTATCTAACATTTGGTTTCGCTTACCTCCATTTGTCTCCATAAATCGAAGGGATTGCTCAACATTTAAATTTTCGCTTTTTTCTTTGGTTTTAGTTATATATGATGAAAGACAATGCAGTAGCTCATTATATACTGATGTTTGTTCCCACTCTCCATCAGAAGAACTTGAGCTTTGATCTGCAACTACGATGTTGTTTTCATTCGAGTATAGACGTAATAATAATTGATGAGCAAGCTGCTTTGTAGACATTTTTGTTGCTTAGCTTAAAAACTCATTGCCTTTTGGAAAAATACCATGATGCAAATATAACAATAATATTATTATATCCTTTTGTCGACGTCCATCAACTTCGTTTTTCAAATTTTTATATAGTTCACGAGAAAGAGGTGTACTAATCTCGTTTATTTTTTTTTAGAATGTAGTTATTTTAGTTAAATTAAGTTAAAGTTAAGTTAGTTAAAACATTTTAATTATAAAAATAATGGAAATTAAACAATCGGAAAATAAATGTATTGTCGTTTGTGTGGGAGTACTCAGGAATCTCTCAAGGATCTACATTTTAAGGTCATAGAAGTAGTTCTAAAATATCTAGGTTCATTCATTTTCTGAAACATATATTTTTTGAAATTATTTTTTGGACAAATCAGGAAAAGCGAGTGAGCGTCATAAGAATTTTGTTTTTGTAATACCCGGGTACTCGAAGCTATTACCCGGATATTCGAGTAGTAAAATTTTTGACCAAATACCCGGGTACCCGGTTATCCAATACCCGAGTATACGAGCCCTAATCATATGATGATTTTTTTATATAATATTAATATAATATTATATATAACATCAATGTTTCAAATCTAATCGCCATGTTTTAATATAATTATTATTGATCTTGGAAGCTCAGAAGAAACACTTTTCAATATTAAATATTGAATTAATTTATATGTTCATTTTCGGGCTTTAATTTTATTACTGAATTTAAAGAAAAATAGTAAATAACATGCGCATGACTGTTTACTTTGGGTGGAAACTGAAATAATGTAACCAAAACAGAAAACAAATATTTCCCAAAATAAAAAACCTGTTCGGCTTATTAATTATATATATAAATACACTAAACATTTTTTCTTCTCATTTCATTTGACCAATTGCATGTGATTCGAATATTAAGTGAACGTTTTGTGTTAAGACGTTTTCTTTGTTACTTGACATCAAACAAAATGGTGATTTATGAGTTTTTTCTTGATACAATCATTGTTTGAATTTCAAAATTAATGATGATGATTGGGTTATTTTTTTATTCTTATATATTCTGTCGTTTGACTGAGTAGAGTTGTAGAATAAATAATTAAATTTGCTTTTTATGTAAATACTGAATGAATCAGAATTTAAAATTTGAACCAATGAGGGAAACAGAAGAACTCTATAAAACTTTTTTTTTTATTTTTTTAAAACAATTACAAACACTTAATTCAGTAAATTATTTGGGATATAACATCACCCCGATGGAAAATCTCCCATCAAGAATAATATAAGAACTGAATCTAAAAAATAATGGTGCAAAATTATGAAACTTTTTGCAATCCATACAATTTTCGACCGATCTAGTTTCGAACCAATTACCAAATTTTAAACTTTAAAAAAGTTTATCATTCTCATCAGGGCTTGCCGACTAGATAAACTACCATACAATGTCAACGCTAAAGGTAAACCAAAAATTAGGACAACTCTAGCGAAGTATAAAAAAAACAAAAATTTACATAAACATATATTTAATAGATTCAGGTTTAGTCAATTAATTTCTCTAGTGATCACTGTTTTGTTATACTCTAGACATACTAGTATTGAATAACAAACTCGTATCGGCGAGAAGAAGATGACTAGTCTTCACTTGTGTCTATTGACACATTACAACAATTAATTCAGTAAATTATTTGTGATATAATATCACCCCGATGGAAAATCTCCCATCAAGAATAATATAAGAACTGAATCTAAAAAACTATGGTGCAAATTATGAAACTTTTGCAATCCATACAACTTTCGACCGATCTAATTTCGAACCAATGAGAAAATTTTAAACTTCAAAAAAGTTTATCATTCTCATCAGGGCTAGCCGACTAGATAAACTACCAAAAAATGTCAACGCTAAATATAAATCCAAAAATTAGGTTACAACTCTAGCGAAGTATATCTATTAAAAATATGTTTATGTAAATTTTATGTTTTTTTTATACTTCGCTAGAGTTGTAACCTAATTTTTGGTTTATATTTAGCGTTGACTTTTTTGGTAGTTTATCTAGTCGGCTAGCTCTGATGAGAATGATAAACTTTTTTAAAGTTTAAAATTTGGTAATTGGTTCGAAACTAGATCGGTCGAAAATCGTATGGATTGCAAAAAGTTTCATAATTTGCTCCATAATTTTTTAGATTCAGTTCTTATATTATTCTTGATGGGAGATTTTCCATCGGGGTGATGTTATATCACAAATAATTTACTGAATTAATTGTTGATTATGTGTCAATGTCTATTGACAAGTGAAGACTAGTCATCTTCTTCTCGCCGATACGAGTTTGTTATTCAATACTAGTATGTCTAGAGTATAACAAAACAGTGATCACTAGAGAAATTAATTGACTAAACCTGAATCTATTAAATATATGTTTATCTAAATTTTTTGTTTTTTTATACTTCGCTAGAGTTGTAACCTAATTTTTGGTTTATATTTAACGTTAACTTTTGTTGGTAGTTTATCTAGTCGGCTAGCCCTGATGAGAATGATAAACCTTTTTGAAGTTTAAAATTTGCTCATTGGTTCGAAACTAGATCGCTCGAAAATTGTATGGGTTGCAAAAAGTTTCATAATTTGCACCATAGTTTTTTAGATTCAGTTCTTAAATTACAAACATCATTTATTATTCACTTATTTTTTATAACTATTCTACCGGTTTCGATTTTCAAAAAATCATCGACTGGAAAATATTTTGAATTGCAAAATATTTTCCAGTCGATGAGTTTTTGAAAATCGAAACCGGTAGAATAAATATAAAAAATAGGTGAATAATAAATGGTGTTTGTAATTGTTTTAAAAAATAAAAAAAAGTTTTTCTTAATCATTATTTAAATTATGGATTATTCACGTCACTCTGAACAAACAATATTAATTATATAAAACTAGCAAAGCAAAACTTTTTAAAAGGCCAAAGTTTAATTAAATAGAAATTTGTTTTACTGTTATATAGCTTAAATTCAAATCCAATTAATTTCATTATAAAACTTAAAAGCATCACAACTCAAGTAATTATAATTTCTTTTAATTTAACAGTAATTTGTTGTAGTACCGTTAACTGTATCGTTGTTTCTTTAAGAATGCCTCTTGAAAATGTGTTAAACTTGTCACAATTTACAGACGAGATACTTGACTTAAAATTTGACTAATTTATGATTGGATTTAATGTGAAATATAAGAAAACTCAATGTGGTAAGAATTTCGTAAAAAATATGTAACTAGAATAGGAACTTTCTTTTTATGAACACGGATTATTTTACAACACAGATACAGTTTATAATGTCATTGTTCATTAAAATCAGTTTTAACCTTGACATTTAGTTGAGATTGGTATTTATTAATCATTTAGCATGTTCTGGTTGCAAAAAAAATAGGGTACAATAATCATAAACGATGAAATGCAAGAATGCCGTTACAATTTTTTTTAAAGTTAAACTGATTTACTATTTTTTGAATTTTTGAGTTGACTGAACATCAAACAAAAGTATCAACATCTGTATTCCATTTTTAGAACTCTTAATTTCATTATTGACATCAAACAAAGTAATGAAAATGTTAAAACAAAACCAAAATCAATTATTAAACATATATCAAACAGTCTTTCGTTGGTTGTTTTCGTTTGTTTTTGTCAATGTGCCCAAAATAAAACTGAACTGAAAATGAATAAAGAAGCAAAACGAAAATATCACAAAAAGGTTTTCACTTTTCCGCATAAATAATTCCATTTGTTTTTCTACACTCTCTTTCTTATTTCTTTTTAAACGATAACATGGAAATTCTTTGGAAAATGAACTCTGGAAAATGAAAAACACAAATATAAATTGTTTTTATGTCGAACCGGAAAAGACAGAGTGGAAACAAAAATTTAAGTATTGGCATATTGTTATTTCCATTAGAAAGCGTAAAATAAATATTGTTATCATGATTATTTATCAAAAACAAATCGAATGACATGAGAACAAATGATGCGTTACCAAAAGTTTATCCATATTTGCATTAAAAATACTAATTAATTAACGCTACAGGCAGAGCAAACAAATTCATAATGATTTTATTTTTATAAAAACAAATTTTATAACAAATCCTGAAATTTTTTGTTAACATGAAATTCTTGGTAATTCAAATTCAAGTTTAAATTGAATAAGTTTTTGATGTTGTATGTTTTCTTTCGAAAAAAAATATGTATTCTGTTTTAGATTTCTATATACATATACATAAATGTTATTTGTTTAAAGAAGTAGAAAAACATATTTTAAAACTTATAAAGACAACTTAATCTTTGAATGCTGGTTTCTAAGACGTTTAAAAGTTAATTTATTATAATTCGTTATTGTAGCATAGCAAACAAAATATAAATAGAACTTCAAGAGAAATTTTTGTAAAAGTTTAATTTAAAAACTAATCGGTTTGTTTTCTATAAGTAGTTAAACCCTTTACAAAATATTTCTTATGAATCAAAGCTTTATATTTTTACTAAGAATTTGTTTAATAACTTTTCTACTCTATTATTTTACAATTGATGTAGCAACCCTACCGAAAATTCTTGCAGGAAAATTATATAGGAACTTACATGATCATGATCATTTCTTGTAGAGAATTGGGTCAAAAAGTTTACAAGAACATACAAGATCATACAAGATTTACGTAGGATCTTTTATAGTTCATTTAAGATCCTAACAAAAATTCCTACAAGAATTTTTACCAGGGTAGGAACTTCATATAGGATCTTTTAAAGTTCATGTAAGATCCTAACAAAAATTCTTACAAGAATTTTTGCCAGGGAAGGATGTAAAGTTATACATTTCAGCCCGATTGAGAATTTGTTGCCCGAGACGTTAGTCAAGGGCAACAACTCGTTAGCGCTAAAATTAACTTTACACTTGTGGTACATACAACATGTTTTATACTTCCTACAAGAGGGCGTAAAGTAGCCAAAAGAGGTAAGGTAAGTAGCCGTAAAGTAATAATTAGAGGCCGCAAAGTAATAACTAGAAGGCGCAAAGTAATAGCTGGCGTCAAGTAATAGAAGGCTTATTGGTAAATCAAAGAAGATGTCTTATGGAAAGTACTGCGAGTCGATTGAGACTATCACACAAGGTGCTGCACTAATGAAGGCATTGAAAAGGGATCCTTTAGCGAGACTGGATAATATTAAATTATAAAATGATACTTACACTTCCACTTCGATACTTTACACTGGTTCAACACCATTTTCCTGGCTGTGGACTTGGGGAGATTCCTTAGAGGACAGCTGCGGGAAATAGTGAAAAACCAAACCGAATGGACTGGATATTGGCAAAAAGAGATGTATCGTCCGAGGCTCTGTTCTGGGCTATCAGCTCCTTTGAGCCATACAAATCTCCAGGTCCAGATGGAATATGGCCTATTATGATACAACAGTGTCTGGACATAATAGGAGATAGGCTCTTAAAGATCTTCGTGGCCTGCACAGCTCACGTGAGAGTAGTAAAAGAGTTGTATTTATCCCAAAACCAGGGAAAATCAACTTTTGCGAAGCGAAAAACTTCAGACCGATCGGTCTTTCCTCATATTTTCTAAAGTCTCTGGAAAGGTTGATCGACCTTTACATTAGAAATGTCTGTCTGAAGAAAACCCCACTAAGTCTACGGACACAATCTTTTCAGAAGTGGTCTCCGATATTAAAGAGACTATCTCTAGAAGGGCTATCACTATTGGTGCTTTTCTTCACATAGAAGAGGCTTTTGATAAAGCCACTTTTGAGTCACTCCTTAACGGAGCGGAAAGGTACGGTGTGAATAAAACACTCCTAAGGATGGATACGACGGGGACTGGACGATCGATGTCTGTTTATTCACACGAAGGACAACACCACAATCTAGGTAGGTGTGAAGCATGGGGGGGGGGGCTCCAAACGGGCGTTTTACCACCCCTGCTTTGGAACATGATGGTAGACCCGCTCCTAATTGAATTAAATGATAAAGGGCTAAACACATACGGCTATGCCGATGATATTAGTATTCTTTTGAAAGGAGACATCTGGGGCATCTCTTCAGAAAAATGGAGAACACCCTGAACATTACCAACAGCTGGTGTCAGAAGAATGGTCTCCCGATCAATAGTTCTAAGACACAGCCCGTTGCGTTTACCAACAGAAGAAAACTAAATAATTTCACTTTTCCTTCAATCGGTAATAAGACATTAACACTCCAAGATAATATGAAGTATCTTGGTGTTACTCTCGACGTTTTCTTCAGTAATGAAGATCTTGGGCTGCAATTTCCACTTGGCAAATACTGTACAGTCTTTCAGGCTGAAGTATTTGCCATAAATGCATCATCGAGGCGAGCGACGGAGCTTAAGTGATCTGGCAAAGTAATTAATATTTTTACTGATAGCCAGGCTGCTCTAAAAGCTCTCGGAAACTACACTATTAAGTCACAAATAGTGCAATAATGTTCTAGGTCTTTGAATTATCTCGGACTCAAGAACAGCATATCATTGATAAATGGACACCAGGGCATAGTGCGAATCTCGGGAACGAAAAAGCTAATGATTTAGCAAAGAGCTCCACAGGGAGACTCATAGTCCCTGAACCAGCAATTAGTATATCAAAAAGTAGGACAAGATCGCTAGTCGAACAAGTTCTCTTTCGGTCCAGTAACTCTCATTGGAGGAGCGCAGAAGGTTGCAAGGTCTCCAAAATGTTCACTCCAGAGTTGATCCAGTAAACCACTAAATTTCTGTTGAATCTGACTCGATCAGACTGCAGGTTAATGGTGGGACTACTAACAGGTCACCATCATGTGAACAAATATATGGTACGGCTTTGAGAACAAAATGATCCAACATGCCGCTCTTGTCTTGATGAGGCTGAAAGTCCCTATCATTGTGGGAGAATGGCTCTCTCTGGGCTCCGAAGCGTCATGTTAGGATCAAACTATCTAAGGATTGAAGATTTCTGCAAAGCAGACCATTCGAGGCTGTTGGATTTTTTCAAAGAGGTCTTCAGCTCTTGAATATGAGGATGGCATAAAGGACTTAGTAGTCTACATGTCAGGCTATGACAACATGGTCGCCTCACAAAAAAAAAATAGAGGCCGAAAAAGATATTTTACGCAAATCTAAGTAAGCGTAAAATAGGAATAGGAAGTATAAAAATATATTTTTGTACGAGTAAAATGCTATTTTATACGATTCAAAACTCAGGTAAAAGTAGGGTATTTTTCCAACTGATATAGCATGCGTAAAATTACTATTTTATGCCCTAAAGCTTAAATATTTTTGAAAACATATACACAAAACATTTCCAAAAAACATACATATATTTACTGGCATGTGTATTGTGAAAATTTATTTTTGTATAATTAAACATATAATTAAAAATAAATAAAATGGTTTTTAACCCGAGTCGAATTTTAACTACGATTTGAGTAGAAGACATTCTCAAATGAACCTATTTTAGTTCTTTTCATCCTATATTACATGTAAATAAGAAACTTTTACCCTCGATAAACTTATTACCTCGTACAAAATCTAACAACTTACTAAAACCTTTGACATCTAATTAGAATCTCAAAAAACTATTTACGATTCCGATCTATTTTGCATCAAACATTTTGATACGTGAAGATAGCGTTCGTATATTGAAGTTCTAAATTGGAAATGTGTGTGTGATTTTGTTTGTAAAGCATGCGTCCATTTTTTCGTCATTTTTTTAATGATACAATTTAAAAGGCCGAAATTCAGAAATCAAAAATTTAAATATTTGAATTATGTGTAGAAAATAATACTAATTTTCCATAATTTTCGCGATATTATGAAAAATAATATTTAAATATCGTTAAATCGACATCACTAAAATTAATTATTGAAAGGGCATGTTTGTTTAACGAGATTGTTTTTATAAAACTCACTGAAAAGTTTCTTTCGTACATAATTTTATATGCAAAAAATAAATTAAAATTATTCAATTCAATTAAACGCATGTAAATTATTTCTTATACATATATAAAAACACTTTTTCTTTTTTTGTTTATTTATTATCATTATAAACAAATTTCGTTGCTCTTCGTTTTTTATTATTACCTGAAAATACCGAAAGAAAATTTTGTTATTGCCTATTTAACAACTCAAATGGGATTTTTTCCGGTAGCTCGCTTTTGCAGGAGTTATGTAGATTTTATTTTTGTATTGGAAATAAGTGATACTCAAACACTCTAAATTCACACTACTCTAAAAGAGTAGCTAAATTTCGACTCGGTAAAATTTAGAAAAAATAAAATTACAAACAATATATTACTTTAACGCTTTTCTGAAAAACTATTTTACAAAAAATATGTATACTTAGCAATACGATAGTTCAAATACAACTGAAAAACAAAATGTTTCTAATAAATTAAGATAGAAATTTGAACAAAAAATTGGTTGCTATAGAAATTTAGGAAAATAAATATCAAATGAAAAACTTCTTTGATTAAACAATTTTCTCAAAAAATATTTTTTGATTTCTAAAAAAATTAAAAATATTTATTTTGTGTAAATAAATGTATTTTTATTTATGCAAATAATACAGAAACTTACTTGTACAAAAAATCTTGTATGCAATTCGGGCATAAAGTATCTCTTTTGTTAAGACCTACTTTAGAAAAGACCTACTTAAGACCTACTAATCCATAAATGGCTATTTTCCTCCAACCAGACCGAAAATTATATAGTTTGTTGCAATCCCAAAAATATTCACTTTTTTCCTAAGACAAAAAATAAACGAATCTTTATTTATGCTTCACTTTTATTTAAAGTTATATTATGAAGTCTTCGATATGCGATATATAAATTCCCAGCCATAAAACCGCAACGCATTATGAAATGTGTATGCAACATTTTCGAAATTAAATTAGCCGAGCTAGTTCTTTACGGCCGAGGCGTTTAGCAGAGGCCGAAATTACTAGTGAGTACCTTTAAAACACTTTTCGTTTGAGGTAAATACAAAATTTTATTTCATACTGGAAATTTATTAATATAAAAAGAAATCAGTTTTAAATTTTGCTCAAAAAGTTGAACTTTAACGTCCTAGGACTTTATAAATTTTTTAAAGTCCTAAGACGTTAAAGTTCAACGTTCATGGTACAAAACGTTGAACTTTAACGTCCTAGGACTTTATAAAATTTTATAATGTCCTAGGACGTTAAAGTTCAACTTTTTGTACTATAAATAATCCGAAATATGTCGTTTTAGATATCAGTATGAAATAATAGTAGTTTATGTAACAAGTACGCAAAATATGGTTTTAGCGGACGAATCGTAATGTTTCCGAGTCTGTAATTTGAAGATGAGTCTGCTAAAGCCATTTGCGTACGTGTTGCATACAACGTTTTTTAGTATTAGCTCTTAGGATTTTTTTTCTAATTTATTGCTTAATTTGTATTCTTGCGTACCTAAAAATTTGATTTTTGAACAAAACTTATCAAAGCAATTGTGATTATAATTTGAAAATAATTATAATATAAAATGAAAACAAATTTTGAATCCGCTAAAATGTTGTCATAACGGCTTTAAGTACTAGGCCGCTAAAATACAATTTTGCGAACTCTAAACAGTTCTAAAAGTGATCATTTTTCGGAGCTAATACTAAAAATAATTATTTGAAACTTCAATCAATTTATATTTTCATGGTATACTACCTAGAATTCATGTTTTTTTTGAATAAAATGTGTTGTATTATAGGGTTTACAATATATGTCACAACAACACATAAATACCTTTTAAGACCTAGGTCTAGACCTAGGTCCCACAACAACTGGCGTTCTAAGGTCATGATGAACGCTTTTTTTAAACCTCTGCGGATTGAAGTCACCTGAGACTAAGGATTCCGGCAAACTATTCCATTTGTATGCAGTTCGGACAAAGAGTCTTTCTGCGATCTGCCAGTATTTGTATTTTTTGCATATCAATAAAGAAAAAAAATTAAATTGTTTTTATTATTTTTAGTTTATTAAGTGAAGCATAAAATCTTGTATGCACCACAGCCATTACTGGGTATTACGACCATCCAGCAACATCTATCGCCCTCAGGCCAGAGGCCCTTGAAATATATTACGTCACTGTTCGGGTCTAATAACCTGCATAACGTCCATGCTACATAATCAGCTATTCTATGCCAAAAATTGGATAAGAAATTGATTGGAAAATTTGAATAATTGGAATTGATTATTTGACAAAAAATTGAAATGGTTGCTTGGATTTATTTTGAGATGTAAAATAAATATATTTCGTAGTTTAATTTTTCAAAATTGTATTATATTTTAAATATTTTAAAAATTTATTAAATAGTAGATTAGATATTAATTCAAGATGAAATTTTATGTTTTACTCCGAGCTATCGCGTCGCACCTCAACATTCTTATTCGTCTCAAATACCACCATTTTTGTCCTATAGTGAAATGAGTAACTATACTTAATGGTTGTCATCTGTATGGTGACAATTTTTTTTAAGCTTTTTGATGTTAATAAAAAATGGATTTTAACTTACATCTGCATTAGTTCTTTTATTACTATTTTGTTTTTGTCGTGTCTTAGGAATAATTTTGGTAACTTTATAGTTGGTCTAATCTTGTAATAAAACCCTTTAACTATAGATGTATTACGTCAAATGAAAACCGCAATAATGAGTAAATTATTGTCACTTACCAGATTTGATGTTGCTGGATTAGAACTATGGTATGAAATAATAATAATAATTTAGAAATCATAAATCATGTGTAAGTACTAATTTACAATTATAAGTTTTTAGGGTGGCTTAATATTTTGGATAATTTTTAAATTTCCTAGAATATCACTTTTACCTTGCTGCAGCAAAAATGGTAATATAGCATCTTACATCATTCGATCTCTAAAAGAGCAACTTTTTGAGGATCAAGTGAAATTTAAAAACTCCTGATTTGCTGGATTTGTGATCTAATTTGAAAAAAATGAAGCCAGTTTTTTTTCCCTCATGTTAAAGTTTAAAGTGTAAATTTTTAATGTCTTTATTTCAGTTTATGTGAAATAAAGACATTAAAAATTTACACTCTAAACAAATATTTTTAATAAGTTTCAAATATGATTTATTTTAAATAAATTACTCTCCATTGTGAGTTTACCAGATTTTTCCCTTACACATGCTTAAATGTCCCACCTATAACTATTGTTATTGATTTCCAAACAGTTGACCTACCTCTGTGGCATAGGTGGTTAATGCTAAGCGAGTGTGCTTTATACATTGTTTAGCTTACCATACATAACCACAATATTATATAACTATTATTTTCCTTCAATAGTTCGTCACTTTCTAGAAATTCCAAAACTCTAAGTCATTAATCAGTCGATTGTAAATGTAAATCTTAAGACTGGAATATAATTTTCATTTTAAATTAACGACTTCTATAATTGACCAATAAAAAAAATTTCAAGACGACATTTTTTTTTTGTTTTTGTTCGGCTAAAATCAAAAGAAAAGAAAACGAAATTTATAATTGTATGTTTCGACAGTAAGAAATTTGCTGTTAGTCTTTCTTTTGTTTTATTTATTTGTTTTTTGAGACGCGAAAAATATACAATCAAACAAATAAATCATTTTGATGACAGTATTTTTTTAGGTAGATTTCATATAAAAATCTACCTATTGCAATGGGCTTCATCTCGGAATTTCGGAAAAATTTTTGTGCCAAACGACTATATATGATAAGCGGAGACAAAAAAAATATATATATATATATATATATATGTATATAAACGATATGAAATATAACGAAAACGACCGGCACTCTCACGGTCGCATTTGTTGAGCTAGATCAAAAAAATTTTCTGTACTTGTGTGTTCTAATAATATATTGGACAAGTTCGCGAATCAGCAAAATCCGACACGTGGTTAAGAAACTAGAGGCTTTTTTCTGAAAAAAATTGATTTTTTAAAACAAACCGTTATAACGGCCGTTTGGATACTAATATTTCAAAAAATTTAACAAATTTAGAATCTTTGGAATCTTTTTTATCAATTTGTTTTAAAAATAGACCTCTGCAGTTAGAGGTTCCTGAGTGAGCGGCTCCAACAAAAAAGTTTGCAAAAAAAATTTTTTTTTTAAAACAACCGGCACTCTCACGGTCGCATTTATAAGGCCAGATCAAAAAACCTTTTCTAAAAATGTGCATTTTATTAATATCTTGGACAAGTTCGTAAATCAGCCCAATCCAACACATGGTTAAGAAACTAGAAGCTTTATACTAGAAAAAAACTCTGTTTTTTAGATCCGTTATAACGGCCGTTTGGATTCTAATATTTTTAAAAACTTCATAAATTTAGAATTTTTGAAACCTTTTTAATCAGTTTATTCCAAAAAAAAGACCTCTACAGTTGGAGGTTTCCGAGTGAGCGGCTCCAACAACAAAGCTTGTAAATCACAAAATGCGTTTGAATCAACCGGCGCTCTCACGGTTGCATTTGTGGAGCCAGATCAAAAAACCTTTCTTAAAAATGTGTGTTTTATTAATATCTTGGACAAGTTCGTAAATCAGAAAAATCTGACACATGGTTAAGGAACTATAGGCTTTATACTAGAAAAAAAAGTAGTTTTTTTAATCCGTTATAACGGCCGTTTGGATACTAATATTTTTAAAATCTTCATAAATTTAGAATCTGTGGAAACATTTTAATCCGTTTCTTATAAATATAAACCTCTGCAGTTAGAGGTTTTTGACTTGTTGGCTTCAACAAAAAAGTTTGCAACAATCCCCAACTACAATTTCCAAAAACCTTATAACAGTCAATGTCAACCTTATAACAGTCAAAAAAATAAAAGATTTGAATAGAAGAAATTAATTTTTTTTTCTCAGAAATAAACTATTTTGATATTTTGCAGTAATTGCACGACATATGATATAGAGTAGGTTTGTGTCATAAATTGTTACACACATGTTCTGTGGTAGATTTGATATTTGTTTGTTGCAAAATTGGATAGATATAATTTTGCTTGTAGGTAGCTAATTATCTTTTTAAAATTTGTTCGATATCTGTTTGAAATTAGTTTGTTTTGTTTAAACTAATCTGATACATCAGATCCTACTGGCACACAAAACTGTCTGATCTCGAAATCTACCTATTTCTAGCGGATATACGTGCCGCTTGGACTTTTTTTTATTTGATGTCTTAATTTTTCTTTTGTTATAATTTTAATGGCGATCGTTTTATTTACAAATTTTTAGCAAAAATAATTGCAATATAAATACGAGTCTTAGTATTTTTTTTTTGTAAAAATTAGAATGACAGAAATTCAAAGAAATAATTTCGTATGTATTATCTAATCTAAGGTCACCAAAACTTTGTGGTGTATTATTATCCTGACCGCAATCATTATCTATCAATCAGTTCGATTTATGACAGCGTTACAAAAGTTAATTTTTTTTGTAAGATAAAATTAGCATAATCTTTTACTCAAATAGGTTTATCGCAAAAAGCTACTGTGTGCATAGTTGAGTTTTATATTTTATGTTTTTTATCTATAAATTTATTATTACAATTTTGGTTTTGGTAAAAAAATGAGAAATTATATAAAACCTGTAATAAAAAAATTGGACACAGACCACCATGCTCGATTCATAACGATCTACATTTTCTTAATATTAAGTGATCATTAATTTTTGCTTACGGTTGATTTTTAATTGGATTTATATATGACTAATGCTGGACATTTATTTGCCAGGGAAGATAAACGGTTTTTGTAAAGTAAACATGATGGATCATATCCTGCACCTCTGCGTTGATTCGAACATTAGTTTACTTTGCCAATTAAATTCCATGTCTACTTTGTAGAACTATCAATATCGACTCTGAATTTTAACGATTAACAGTTTAAAATTTAATTAATAAAAATATTTCATCCTTCTTAATATCAAAATATTCTCATTCCTTCTCTCACCAGCCACCAAGTCCAAATCTCATTATCATAAATATTCAATTTTGTATTTATATACAAAACAGCGAATATCACATAAAAAATGACATCTCCTACCTAATTTATTTTATTAAACTAAAAAAAAGTAAACTAATCTCTTAATTAAAATTTCTCATGGAAACACAAAAACTTTTACCATAAATTACAAATATTAAAATAATTTTTCAATTTATTTTAAAATATTCAATTTATGTTTCGCGATGGAAATTAATATCAAATGTTTGGATCAAATGTCATCAGGTTTTTTTTTTTTGTTTGGAAACTAATTTCGTTTTTTTTCGTATAAATTCTTTAGGTCTGACTGCTTATCTCCTTATTTCAATTTTTAACAACAAAAAACCATATATTTATCATTAGTTTTGTATTAATTTATTCATAAAAGTAAAGAAAAATGTTTTTAAAAAGCATTAAATAAAATGGCGAGAAAAGAATTTAGGTTCTGGGTAGAGTTACATACAAATTACGTTTTTTTGTTAGGTTGGCTAAGTTTATCGATTGAATCAATCTTGGTTGATAGGTTAAATTTTTTTGTTTGGTATTTTTTGTGGTATTCTCATGAATATTCATTTATTCCTTGAAAACCGACAACAACAAAAATTCTGGCAAGATTTTGTGTTTTAAAACAAAACAAAAAATCAGAATAATGAAAGAATTTATTTAATGTGTTTTTGTTTTGGCCAATTAACAATTACTTTTTTATTTCTTCTATTTGATGGTTTTTATTATGTTGATTGCGGTTTTTTAATTCAGGGGCTTGGTAACGGTTTTTTTTTAACTTTTATTTTTTTTTTTCATCCAACCTATAAGTTGTAACCATAAGGTTTATGTGTAACGTTAAGGACCTAACGTTAAGGAATGTTAAAAGAAGTAGATAATATGGTGGTTTAATATAAGTAAAAATTTTACAGACAGTTATTAAAAGTGAACAAATTTTAGTTACAAACGAAAATAAAACACAATAAGTAAATGCAAAAAATGGATAACATACACGAAAGCTACTTACTTAATATAGCACACAAATAAAATGAATGATTTCATTAATTGAATTAGTTTTTTATCAACCTTTTGAAATTTTAAATTAGAAATAATTTTTATGGTGGCGATTTCCAGTTGTCAGTTTTGCCGCTTTTCTGGTTGGTATAAGAAGCAACTCTTTCAGTTCATATATTTTTGATCCTGCGCGTGCACAATGACAGCAAATATAAAAGCTTTTCCTCTCTACTTTTATAAAGCTCAAACAATGAAATTTGATATTAGACCATGAAAAGAAAATTCCTTTCATGATTTAATTTCACGAAAATCAATACGAGTTTTTTGTGTCTGTCATTGATTCATAAGTATTTGGTTCAATCTTGGATTTCTTATTCATATTTCTTCTTTAGATGGTTTAAATTATTTCTAGTTGCATTTGCACATACCAAGCATCCATATTTTAAAAAGTCGTAGAATTAAAGTAAAATTGCCTCATAACGAAAAAAACCGTTCAAACTTCAAACATATATCCAAACAATGTAAGCCTATATCAAAAAGTTGACTAATATATGCTCCAGGCATTAGTTTCACATTTAAAAATACAATGTCACCTCGTAGCTATGACAAAGTTTACTTTAACTTTCAAAATGACACAAGAAAAAATATTTATTTAAATCGTACAGTTGATCTTGACATTTGATCTCATATTTTATAAAACTGTAAGATAAATCAGTTTCTTTGGTATTTTTTTTATTTTCAATGACAAACCGAAAAAAAACCATTTAAATATCAAAATCCTTTTGTCTGAGTGGCGATAGGCTTAAGAATATTAAGCGACAAGTAATGTAACTCATTTAGAATTACGATTAAAAGTTGACATCCGATTGTATAAGATAATAATGAAGCTGAACGAATCAAAACTGTTTTGAATGTAAATGAACTTCGCTCAGTCGCCAACTATATAATTATCCTAATGAAATCGTCATATTCATGTTATTATCATGTCCTTTTCCAAATCCATAAGTAGCTAGTTTAATTAATTAATTCAGTAAAATTATTTATGAAAATTTAAAGAGGTGGAGTTGAAATATAAAACTTATAATATATTCGGATTTATCTTTTGTTAATTTTATTTCATATTAACTTCTTACCATTCCTAATATATGAAACATTTTCTTTTTAATTTTTTTTTTAAATAAAAATATATTGTATCTTTTAAGTATTTCTATGAGATAAAGGAATTACCAAAAACAAAACGATGTACATATATATACGACGAATATATTAAAAAGTAAAAAAAGATGATTTTTGTAATTCTTGTTTTTAAGAAGTCAATTTAAAAAACCAGTTTTTTCTTCATATATTTTCCTTGTGATATTTTTAAGTAAAAAAAATTAAAATATATCGACTAATTAAGAGACATTTTAAAGAAAAAAAAATATTATACGTATATATTATTAACTTTAATTTAAATAAAAAAAAAAGTAACTTAATTTAAGTCAACTTGGCTTAACTTAAACATTCTTTTTACTTATAAAAATTATAATATATTCAAAATGGTATAAAGTTTAAATAAAAGAAAATAAATAATTTGTTGCTGTAACCCTATCAGTAATGAAATGCAGCTCGTTTTTGTTCTGTTTTAGTTTAAGTTGTTTTTTTAATTAAAAATTGAGAAAAAAAATTATGAAAAGAATGAGATCAAAGAAAAAATTGATGATTAGCCGAAAGTCGAAACAGAGAAAAACAATAACGAAAAATATTAGTTTTTATTATAGTTTTTTTTAGTTTTGATAAAATTTGAGATAAAATTGTTTTAATAAAGTTGTTTTCCATTTATGTTGTTTTTGGTTTGGTTTATGATATGATTATTATCGAAGTTTTATGTATATGTGGTTACTTTCAACAATATGAAAAATATGAGGGTGAAGATATGGGAAGTTGGGTTCATCAAAGTATTTTACATTATATTGATATTTTCATTTGGAAATGAAATTGACCTTATAAAGAGCTTTGGACTTTGAAAAAATAAGATTCCTATTTCTTTTCTTTTCAATTCAGAGAATTAATTGTTATGATAGTCAACAAGTTATGTCGCAGAAAAATTAATCTGATCAATCTGGAATGAAAATTTTCTTTAATATAAGAATAAATTTGAAAAGACAAGTATTATAACTCATAGATGTCAAAAATATTAGTACTATTCCGCATATTTCAAATAACTCAAGCTCTTGATTTAAAATCGGCGTAGCGGTCATTCTGCACAAATTGGGATTTGTCACTTATATTCCTAGATTCATAATGTTCTTCATTCAATGTTAACTTAGTTGAAGTATCAAGAACGGTAAAACGTGTTCGCAGAGTAAAAAATTAATAAAGAAAAGACTAAAATAAAATTGATACAATAGAATTGTGATGTTAACATCAACAATTGTGTTGATTGTATATGGAAAGCAAACCTAGGTGTGTTAGTTTGGAAGCATCAAACATTTAGTATAACTGACCATTTTTCTTCTACTAATGATCTTTTTAACAGATTTTCTGCTTCTTTTTTCAATTTAATGAACCAATTTTTATTGAGGCATTAACTTTTTTGTTGTGCTTGAATATAATAAGTGCTTCTAATATCCACGATACCTACACCTACGCGTATCCGAAATTATATCAGAATCAACTGATTTTGATATAATATCTGACACAAAAACAGGAGTTTTATAAAATCAACAAAAAGGTTATTACTTCGTTTGAAATCCTGCTAGTGAATTTTATTGAGCACATTTTATTGACCCCCCTAGTACAAACATTTTCAAAAGCAGTAAAAAAATTTTGGTTTCTATAAAGTTTGCTATCATCTTCGGGAAAAAATGAAACTAAAGATTAGAACGAAAGACTTTTTACTATTTTTGAAAATATTAATATACAGAGTACGATTATATTTTAAAACTAATTACTACCCTCATATAAACGTCACTTTGGATAAATATTTGTCACCCAGCTTCAACTCACATTTACGTGCGGCTATGTCGTTGAATTTATTAAATCTAAATTAAGTGATAACGATTTGAGCGATGGGGATTTTAAATTAGTTTAATACGTAAAAAAGTACAAACTCTGGTAACACTACTTGCTTCTTTTAAAATCAATGTTCCCATAGCCATGTTCGAGTTTTTTGTCTCCCACAACATAGCTTATATTAATAGAATTGTTATTTCAAAGTTCAAACACATTAGTGAGTCCCAAGTGCTCCCATTTTATGCTTTTACATCGGCCGAAACAAATTCAAACAGTGGTTTTAATAGTAATGATATTTTTTGTTTTTAGTCGTGATGGTGATGGCAATAGCTTGACCTCGTCAGGTCGTAGTATTCTCATATGAAAATGTTTAAAAAAAATTCGTTAGGCCGTGTAGTCCTGTTGAAAAATATCAACAGTTTCTGAATGCTGTAGAGTGTTGAATTTGTTTACAATTTATTGAGTAGCACAGATTATTTTCTAATCTGTAGTGATTTTAAACGCAATGGCTTGCGGTGGATGCCATTCTGTAGACAGAATGGATTTTGTTGGATGCAAGGCATCGTCCGCGAAGGTAGTATTATTTGTCGATAATTTTTAAGATTGTAATCCTTTGCAGGTTAGTGAGGTTGAAATAATATTAAATGATAATTATTTCTGATTTTAACTCATAAGTCTCCCAGCTCTACGAAATCGGAAAAGTAAACCATGGAACAAGTATTTAGTTTCCATCTCAAAATTTGACTATATGTTTACTCAGTGTTCTCAGTACTATGTAAGTGTCCATATTTAAATTTGATTCATAAAATGCAATTTGATTTAATATTTGATCCGAAATGGTTTTGGCAGTTTCTTAACATTAAACGAAAAACTGATGGATATACTTCCACTTTGAAATATTGTATTAACACCATTAATGATCCTAGGACGATAAAAAAATCAATTGCAAAAATTTTATGCGTGTCTTTTACTGATACCAGCTCTGGGCGCGATAAAAGCTATCTCAGTTACCTGTATTACTCTTATCAGTTCTCTTTAGTATCAATAAATGTTAATCTTGAAACGGTCCGAAATAAAAAAGATAACTTAAAGAATTATTCATTAGGGCAGATGGATATCTTGCAGTAATTTAAAAAAGTGTATTGAGGATTTGGCGCAGCCTTCAGGTGTTTTTTCGTGTTTGTGGAACAATTCTTTCATAATCTTCGTTCATAAAAAACGCAGAAAACGATAACTAATAGTTCTAGATTCATTGTTGATTCGCCCATTACAAAGCTTTGTGATTGTATTATTTTTGATTCTATTTATTTTTGTTGTAAACTTTTATTTTCATCTCATCAGCATAGGTTTCTCAAAGGCAAATTATCACAACTAATCCCACCGAATTTGTTTCAAGTGCTGTAAACTCTATGGAAAGAAGTTTTTAGGTTGATACTACTGCTACCGGATTTGACATATAATCGCATAATTTAATTTTTTTTCCAGCTTCATCCACAAACGTTATTAATTGGTTTATTTAGTATTTAAAACCCTGTCATTACCAGGTTTAATACAAATTTGCTGTCTCTGGGCTTTTCGTGGCAAATTAAGGGGTACCCCAGCCAACAGAAAAGTCATCTAGTAGCACTGCTTATTATTTTAACTATTAATAATATATCATTTATGCTCAAAGTATGAAAATTACGCGAAAAATTTCGATACAGATATTCCTCAGGCTAATTTAAATAATTTCATTACGTGGTGCACACAAAACTTTGATTACTAACTATTACTTTTTAAGGAACGAAATTAACCTGGCGGCATGCACTTATAATATCAATGACATCCCAATACAAAAAGTTTATTTAATACAAAATACTAAATAACACATTGATAATATTGTTAATCGGGCTAGTTGTGGCCTTGGTTTTATTAAACGATGGTCCAACAAACTTTCTGACACAAATGTCACCAGGGCGTGCTGTTCTAGGTCACAGACTAATTTTCAAACAAAATTTAAATACACATCACAATAAGCACTTATGTAACGATCAAATAAATCTATTAATTGGCCATTTTCTGTTAAAGTCTACAACATTAATCATACCATCGTTTCATACTATCAAACAATTTAAGATTCGTTTCATAAATAACATCTGTCTGTTTATGACGTTCCACTGAAATGAATATTTTTCATTTCAAAACAATTTACAGATCTTTCGATGTTTCATCAATTGTTTTTTTTATTATTTTTCGTTTGTCAATGTAAAACAAATATATTTTCTTGTTTTAAACTAAAACTAAAATAATGTAAGTTGATTCTGCGCAGATGCATTGATATTGAAATCATTAATAAAGTACTTCATTTTGTGATGTTTGACTGAAATATGTTTGTAATATTAATAATTGATTAAATTTTGAAGGACCCAATGTTTTTTAATTGGATAGTATGAGGCGTCTATTTGAATAATTTTTCTCTGTCTGTTTTATTTGTTTTTTTTTATACATGGCAGATTTTCACTGTATGGGTAAATGTTTGTGGAATAATGTAACTGGCAAGATATTACATGTCAGTTGTGCTTCGATTTCTCATCTTTTTACCTATAGTAACATACTATAGAGGTCTTCATATTCAATCAACTTCTTAGCCTACTTATTCATAAGAACACAATCATTTAAAATATTTCTTATGAAACTTCCGGAAGCCGAATTAAGTTCTTTTAATTTGTTTATTATTTTGTTTTTGCTTAATTATGAAAACTAAAAAGAATTAAAGAGAAAACTACGAAATGAATAATTTTGTACAAAATTATTTATGCTGACAATTTGTTTTCTTTTGACTCGTGCCTTGAAAAAATTTTTTCGTTAGACAGTTGGTGATTGGTAGTTGGGCTGACAGCTAGTGATGTGATTTTTGAGTTGGGAGTTGGGAGTGATGGAAGAACACTAAGTTTTTTTGGGATTTTAATGTAATAGAAATATATGTCGAAAGTAACCAAAAGTTTGATTTATTTTGGACTTTCGATGGAATAAATATCTAATATAGTGTTGCAAAATTTAGAATGTAATAGAAAAATATGTGGAAAATAATCAAAAGTTTAAGTTATTTTGTACATTCGATCGAATAAATATAATATAATGCTGCAAAATTAAAAATGTTAACAATTTAGCCGATAGAAGTTGCCGCAAATTCCAATCAATGAAATAACGAGATAAATAAAGCAAAGAAAAA
This sequence comes from Diogma glabrata, assembly GCA_963693315.1. NCBI lineage: Eukaryota > Metazoa > Arthropoda > Insecta > Diptera > Cylindrotomidae > Diogma > Diogma glabrata. Next base: position 28,218 of record CAVNZG010000368.1, read on the forward strand.
AAATGAACATGGAATTTTGAACATTACAACTTGGAAAGGTGATAAACACACTTTGAAACGGTGAGTGAACGATTTGACGTTTTTAATTTGTATTGTCATGTTGTTATTTGGAGTAAAACTTCTGTTTAATTTTTTTTGTTAAGTACTTAAGTCATGAAGGTTAACATAATTATAGTTTGAGAAGGGTTGTGGCACGGCAGGGTAACCTTCTAGAGATTCTAGGTTAGTTAGAGCACGCATGTTTAGGTGGTTTCTCTGTTTTTATTATAATTTCTCGTTATAAGATTTGTTCAAACGAACCCCCGTGCAAATCGAGCTAGCGACAGGGTGTATTTCACGTGCGCGACCAACTGATAGACCTTCACAGTCTACCAGACCTTATACCAAAATAAGCAAACAAAAACGAGGGACATAAAAGGAAACCTTTTTAAAAATCAAAATCATTGGGGATAACCACTCTTTTTAATTTTTTTGATAAGATTATTATATTTTGGGTTTCTTCTAAGTAATAAACATATTGTTTTTTTGAGTGGTCAATGATTAATAATTTGAATTGACATTTTTAAATTTTGATTTAACACATATTGTATGCAAGATTGTGAAATTGTGGATGCTAAAATTATTTAACATTTGGTGAGTAATAAATAAACTAACTAGATATAAATCTACGTTTTTTTAATAATTATCTGTTTCACAGTAACTAATGGTGTAGTGAAACATCGACAGTGAAAATACGGGCGTTAGTAAGAACTTCTACCACTCCATTTTAATGATATACGATTGTAAATAGGGCATAATTTAACAGTTGGTGTAGAGTTTGGAGCCCGAATATCAGCAGTTGATGATGGGTAAATAAAATTACAAATATTGGACACCGCATGACAATAAGCCATGCGTCCTATTACGGAATATTACCATCCCGAAACAGCTGGGATATTTTTGGGTTTTGGCAGCCAATTTTAATTTATTGACAACCTGGTTAGCAAATACGAGCCAAAATTTTCATTTATATCTGAATCCAGGAGCATCGAGTGATCATAGTATAATGGTGGACGGAATCCAACATCGGTTTCATTCAGATTAACTATCAAAATTTCAAGATAAGTCTATTTTATTTCATTATTACTTTTATATTTTTTTATCTTCCTAGTGAACCTTTTATTTTTGTTTATATTCTTTTGGTTTCCCAAACATGAGTATGTGAATTTGTTTCTGTTTCAATTGGAGATTTTCCTGTGCCAGAGACGAGAGATTAGTTGATTTTAGGTAGATTTCATATAAAAATCTACCTATTGCAATGGGCTTCATCTCGGAATTTCGGAAAAATTTTGATGCCAAACGACTATTTGTGATAAGCGGAGATGGAAAAACAAAAAAAAAAAAAATTATATATATATATATATATATATATATATATATATATATATATATATATATATATATATATATATATAACGATATGAGGTATAACGGAATTTAGCGGCACTCTCACGGTCGCATTTTTCGACCTACACCAAAATAATTTTCTGTGTATGTTTCGGCAAATAATGTCTTGGACAAGTTCGTGAACTGGCCATATCCGGGTACCGGTTAAGCGGCTAGAGCCTAAAAAGTCGAATAATTTAGGGCGCTATAACTTCCGTTTGAATAATAATATTTTAATAAAATTTAAAAATATTGAATATTTGAATCTTTTTTTATCATTTTTATTCAGATGACTACTTTGGCGTTTCAGGTTTCTCAAAAATCAGCTGTTTTAAAAATTTACTAAACTTTGCTGCCCTTGATCTAGCTGAAATGGCCAAGCTCATAGTTGAAAACTTTTTTTCACGTACTTAAAATATAAATCTTTCCAAAATTTTCAAAAATAATAGTTTAAGTCTAACGGTTGAGACTCTACGGCTGTTGAAATGAAAACAAACGCAAAAGGCAATGCTTTCATCATGTTTCAGTTTATGTTATTTAAATTCATCTTAACTTTTAAACATATTTTTCAACTATAACCTCAAAAAATTTCAGCTTTCTAACCCAAAAGGTTTCATTTTTATAAGCATTATAATGCAACCCTTACAAGAAAAATATCAACCCATTTAATACCATAGAAAAATTATCAAAATCTCTTTTGTTTTTATTTTTTTTACTAAGTAACCGTTTGAAAAAAGATTAAATAAGAACAAAAAAACACAACAACAAAAGATGATTTTGAAATAAAATTGTTTGATAATGTTTGATTATAAATTATGTGTGATGGTATAATTGTAGTTGTGACGTAGTTCATTTGATCTTTGGTGGATTTATTATGTTATTAAAAGTAGTTTAAACCAACTTAAATAAAACTGTTCCGAAATTGTATTGATGGCGTTAGTTCGGATAATGTATTTAATTTGGTTCGATAATTTTTTTGAATTATTCTGTTTCTACTTATATTTTTTATTTAAACTAATCTGACTTATCTAATTTTATTTGGACACAAAACCGTCTGACCCCGAAATCAACCTATTTCTAGCGGATATACCTGCCGCTGGGATTTTTTTGTAATATTCCGGTTTAAATAGAAAACCTGTTTATTACACTTACAATACGAAACATCGTCAAACCTGATTTATGCATCGCCTAGATGTTCTAAAGCGACTAAATAGGTGTCCTGTACACGAGATAATTTTATTGTCTATGTGTACAGCTACGTCGCAAAAAAAATCGATAATTCGATCGAAAAAATTCGATAATTCGATAAAAATTGCGATAATTAGCAGATTTTAATTTGTGAGGCCTTTTTTATAGCTACGTTATGAAATTCTCGCAAACAGTTACCGAGATCACATGAGAGATAGACTATCCCATAAGGAATGATGAACTTTTGCGATGATTCCAAATGAACAAAAAGGCGCTAAAAGAAAATATGGTGACATGGACTACTACTGATTCAAAAGATCTCAGAACATAGACCACGAGAGCTTTCACAAGTATAAGAATGCCCACGAACCATTTTTGAGATGAATTGGATGGAAAATGCAGAGCGGGTCGAATTATACGAGATTTGTAAACGATTGTTTTGAGAGCTAACAGTTCTAAAAAACATTACTTATTTGACCTTGCAACACTCGATTCATAACTAAACCCTGTTCGAGATAGGAGTTTGTACTGTAGGTTCCGTAGGAATAACACAGGACATTCAGAAAGAAGATATTTTTGTCCGGGAGAAAAATCTAAAATCGAGTCCAATCGTAATAAAAATATGTGTGCATTCAATCCTATTTTTCTATTGTTGGTTTGTAGACAGCTTCTTGAAATTCTAGTAATAAAAATAAAAATCCAATAGAAAATCTACTTCAAACTAAGAAAAAAATGTTCACACGAACTTCTATAGAACAACGAATATATACTGTTATTAAAAGATGATCTTATACTTAACTAACATAATTCAAAATAAACACAGCATTTTTGTAATTATTTTTCTTAAATTTAATTAAAGCCGTTTTTTGTTGATTTCTATTTATTTTCTGATTAAAAACTCATTAAATTTGTATGCTCTTCGTTGTGATTTTAATCAAATTTCTAATTTATTTCTGTTTATTTTAAAAAATATAAGTTTATTCTAATTATTTCTTTGTAATTTTTTTCGAAATTTAGATATATAAGAATAAAATTGTTTTTGATGAGATCTTATTTTTCTAAGAATTTTATGGTATTTTGTTTGGTCTGCATTTTATAGAACAAAAGTACGAAAGTACAGTGAAATAAAATAATTTTCAATGTGTGAATTATTAAGGAAATTATGTCGGTTAAGATCTACTGTTCGTGCACATACATTAAAAACATTTTTACTAAACATAAATCAAAAATGAATTATTAAAATTTGATTGTCAATTAAGATTTAAGATCGTCACGGATCAATCAAAAATTGAATAATTTATAAGTTTTATTACGGAAATTAAGTTTTATGAAATAGTTTTAATAGCATTCTGTTTGTTATGTAATTGATTTTATGATGTGGACGGCTTCATTTGGTTTTTACATGAAAGTGAATAATTGATCTTTAATCTGTGATTTATATATAATTTTTATAGTTTTTTGATTGATGATTTCATTTTGGTTGGTAAAATGAAAAGTTGCTATTACGAAAATGCTAAAAACACTAATTTATTTTGACACCATATGGTTTGAAATTTCGAGCTATTCCACTTAATTAAAAACTAACTTTGCTTTCACATATTTTAGTAACATTTTTAAATAGATTTTAACTTATATTTTGTTTTACAAAAAAAACTTTCACACAAGCTCACTCTATCATTCAATAAATTTTCAATTTTATCTATACTGTACCAACAAAAACTTTTTTTTTAATTTAGTTGTTAACCCAATTGGACGAAAATTAAAAATTATCAACACAAAATAAAAGTTTAACTTATTAAAATTATTTCTTTTTAAACTTTATCTATCTCTTGAAAGATTTATATAAAAAGATTTGTTGCTTTTAATTTTTCAATCATAAATCATTTCAAAGTTTTTAATTTATTTTGTTTTCTTAAATTTTTATACGAAAAAAAAGAATTAAATATATGTAAATGATAATTATTCAGAAAAGAGTTGAAATTTAAAATGTTTTTAAAAATAATTGTGAATTATTGTTGTACACTTTGTTCTACGAATTTTGTTTGTGA
>CAVNZG010000369.1:0-14910 GCA_963693315.1 Diogma glabrata
AGTGGTGAATTTATTTAATGATAATGTTTGTTTTGGTAAAAAAAAATTCTAAGAATTTGTTGACAAGAAAATGAAGAAAAGATGATTTGGTTACGATTATATTTAATTATGTACATATTGTGTTTGGTATTGAAGTTGACGGGAAATAGCTAAGATTAATTAGTGTGTTATCACGTACGTAAGATTTGAGGTGAGGTGGTGATGAACATGATTAAACTTCACACATATTAAAACTCTTTCCTTCGATCAAGGCGTAACGTGTTCAAGTTCAAGGAACATTAGGGGCTGTTCATAAATGACGTCACGCTTTTAGAGGGAAGGTCACAATTTTGTGGGGTGTGACACCCCGTGTGTTAACTCTAACACTATAAGTCTGCAACGTGGTGGTAATTCGAGACGTTATAATAATACACAAATTGATAATGTGCAATATTTATTATCTCCTACAAATAAAATATGATTTGTTACATATATTTGTATCATTTGTAATATTTAAATAATTAATTCTTACTTTCAGAATCTGTGGTATGGAATTTAACAATGATTCCCCACGTTGAATCGGTATACTAAATACCGTCCAATCAATTTTGGAATACTTATAAATTTTACTGTACAAAACAAATTAATTTTATTAAACAAATTCTAACCTAATTTGATTTTAGACTCACTTGAAATACTTGTAAATTTATTGTACTAAACAAATTAGCTTCAATTAAACAAATTAATTTCAAATAAACAAATTAATTTCAATTAAACAATTAATTCTAATTAAACGATTAATTTTAATTAAACCAATTCTAACCTAATTCGATTTTTGATTCACTTTGAAATTATAAATTTATTGTACAAAACAAATTAGCTTATGTCAAATTTTCATCATGGCGGTTGACCTCAACGCACCCTACGTTATTCGTTTTTTGCGCCAAACTTGAATCGTCCGTAACACCGTGTCAGTCTCTACTATCGACATACGGGTTAACGTGAGGTATCAGATATCACTCATAATGGCAGTGAGATAATAATAGCCAAGGGCATATCTTAGGGGTCCTGAAGATGAAATCTATTCAGTCGGCGGTAGCTGCATCCTCAATCTTAGTATGGAGTATTCCTTGATGATGGAATGCTATTGCTTGCTCGAAGAATCGAGCCTTCATATAACTCTATGTGTGGTCTTTTATCATTGAGGAAGACAGTTCGTCTCATCTTATGATCAAGGCATATGACACAAGGCTGGATTCTTGGGAACATTTAAATTTTAATACATAATTTATTTCTTCTTATTTGCATTACATTCAGCCATAACACAGTCTTATAACAATTTGAACTTTGGGTATAAAGGTCTATTAAAATATGTGGAATTTTAGGGATATACTCTTAAACTTTTAGTGTTTCTTTTGAACTGGAGTGTAGCATTTAGTCATGCACTAGATTTCGAAAGATTAGTAAGCATAAAAGAATTTAAGACGATCACTACGACTAGTGTAGATCGCTTAAACCAATTTTTATTTTTACAGACACAGTTATCCAAGATACATAAAATTTATAGCGGTTGCTATTTACTTATCCTTTTTTTTGTCCCAAATTGGGCAACAGATTTCAGGTCAGGTTTGATTTTCTTTTAATTAAAACATTTTTTGTTTTTTAAAAAGGAAAAACTATATTTCGCTGATTTTTTGTCAGCATCATCAGGCGCACTATTTTTAATGATACAAAATAAAATATATTTATATGGTAATAAATCGGTATAGGTATTATGGTACTATATAGATAAAACTTATATTACATAAAAATTTTGACAACTCACTATTGCACGATTATAAATAAAAAACTAATTATACAGATTAAATTAGATTAAATATGTTAAACCAAATTAAATTAAAAATTTCAAAATAGTAAGACAATTTATGTGACAGATGCAACGAAGATGATCACTGTGATTTAAATAGATGATGCATTATCAGTGTTATTAGTTATATTGTTATCCTTTTTATTTTATTTAATTTTTATCTCCCACTGTGAAGTGATGCCTTTATACTAGATAGTGGACTGTATGATTTTTGGTTTATGCATCAACTCCATGTGTATTGATGCTGATAAAATAATTAAAATATATATGCGTTGAAAGTACAGATGTTGTTGTTTTATTAGTGTCCACAATAATGAAAATATAATAGAAATAACACAAGTGTTGCTATTTATGATGTTACTCAGGATACTTCAAAGATGATCAATGTAATAAAATCAGCTGCTTTTGACGATGATAACGTTGAAATTCAAATGTATATTGATTTGCAGAAAAATGCTACTGAGTGACGACGTTAACTTAGCATAAGCGAAATTAATGTTCGATGCAATGAGTAGGCGTGTTTAATATTAATGATGATTTACGTTACCAATACAATGAACATAGCGATGACAAACTAGCATTAGTAATACTGGATCAATGAACTGTGCACTATTAAATTAACCACCAGTAGTTAAAATATTGCTTAATGTCGATGATGAAATAATTCACAAACTTGTAAAAAATGTTGTGATGTCGATGATGGAATAATTCGCAAATGCAGTCGAAATAGCGATGATGAACTTAGCTTTGGCACCAATATTGATAATGTACAATTTTGTAATGAATGTTGCGACGTCGGTATTGAAATAATTCACCGATTCAGTTGTAGAAGATTCATGTAGAAGAAACGTCTCACAAATCGGCCATACAGTGTTAATGAAGTTTACCAAAAGAAAGAAGAAGATCATTAATAGACAATTATTATAACTTACTAGCTGCCTTGTAGAATCACGGCTATTTGCATTAAATTAAAATCACCAACACAAATGACTAGTCAATTAAAAGGTTTATTTAACATCACTATTTTTAATAACTTAGACATATGTTACATAAATTGACACAAAATGTCTAACAGAACATGAACAATTCTGTAAAATATCACTACTACTAAATATAAAGAATACATTCTTTAACCAAATATAAAATGGACTTAAACAAAACACATTTTTAAGACCTGCTTAATTGAACGGAAAATAGCTCTCTAATTTAGCTGAGAAATAACTAACTAATAGCGTTTTCTTTACTCGACTAAAAATTCTGCCCTCTAAAGATGCAGAATTTTTTGAATTTTGACCTGAAATCAAAAAATGTTGACCTGTTAAAGTTTACAATAGATCAGAAAAAATGCAACATTTTTTCAATGTTTAGATGTTGGCTACGCTGTTGTTTTTTTGACATATTTTTTTTTTATTCAAACTTAAAATTTAAAAAATTGTTTTTGCCGAAGTCAAAACATTTGTTCCATTCAACGCTTGAAATGTATGACCAGGAAATCATGTTTGAAGGTAAATATCTGCATCTTATGCAATCCTTAATAAAAATTAATAAATTAATTAATCGTGAAAAATTTTATAGAATATCTTTTTGATGAAGCCATTCTGAATTCTGTGGAAAATAATGAAGACTATACGAAAACAGTCAACCGTAAGTTTAATGACGCATACAAATTTCAAAACAAAAAAAAAAATTAATTTTTTTCTACAGTTGGTAGCACTTACAAGGCAGAATTCTTTGCACCTTCGAATTTTATGGGTCATAAAATTCTACATTTTTTGCATTTTAAATGTAAAATTTTTTTAGAATCGAACACGACTAATTTTACAGGTCGGACGTTTCTTTTTAGAAACGAACGCAAAAAAGGCGACTTTCAGAGGGAGGGCAAGAGGGCAGAAAAAATGCAGAATTTTTTTGAGAAAAGAAAACGCTATTTAACTTATTCTAGAAAAATATTCCATGATATAAGTTAAGGAATTATTCCTTATTTATTTTAAAAAAATAATTTTTTTAGAGGAAGACCTCTTTACTTTATTAAACTCAAAAAGATAGTAAATTACAATTTGAAATTTCTAAACTTAATGCTAAAAATGTTTTACAATGTTTTTGCATAATAGACAATATTTATAATAATTTTATTGAAATATTATATTCTATTTCACAGAAACTAAACTTGTCAATTAATGAGTTTGTTTCTGTGAGAAAATTTTTACGGAATGCAATTTGTAATAGGATATTAGAAGACAAAACATTTATAGGAATGTAATATGAAGGTTAATTAACTCCTCCGCACTTAAATGTGATTGTCCTCAATCACTTAGAAATATGGAATGTTATTGAAATTCAGTTCTGGAGCGCTGGAAGCGGGTCTTAGAATTATCGAACTTTGTTTTGGTTTTGAATTTGGAAAATATACTGCATCAGGTGAAGTGTGTTTTGGACTTGAAGTTTGCTTACTAATTTTGAAGGTTTTGATAACTTTAATACAAAGTTTGTATGAAATTATGAAGGAAGCTGCAGCAACAAAGGCATAACATAAGTAATGAAGCCTAGAGGATTCTGAATGTAGAAGGCTTATCGCGTTCGTGTTATTGATATGAATTTCCTCCATCATTTCTAACGATAGTATTCGTTTTAGCTCCCTCTCTTTCGAAAGTGGATGTAAAATTGCGGGTAAAACATGAAATTGGGTTTCTTCACGTGAAGTGAATGACTGACCGGCAATGTTTATTGAAATATTATTGAATTTAATTAAAAATGTGCCGTCCAAATGTTGGGGTATAGATTGAATTAGGATAGTGCTGTTAAAATTGTTAAGGAGAATTATACCTGGAGTTATTTCTTCGATTTGAGGAATGTGTTGGTTGTTTACATTATTGCATTCCGCTAACATGCTTTTGAGAAGATTTGGAATACAAGATGTGTTTGATAAATTGATTACATTTTTAGATTTACATATAGATATGAGATTAAGCGTGCCACAATTTTCTTTTAAAGCAAAAAATTCGTTATTATTTCTTAAAATTGTTTCGTATACTAACTCTGTGGCAATTTTATTTCTTTTTACTGGTTTCAAAATGATTTTGTCGTAAATTTTATGATCTGTTATAGGAACATTTACGATATAAAGAATCGAATTAGAATCTGTAATAATTTTAATTTCGGCAAAATTTAAAGCTTCTTCGATTGTAGAGAAAGGAAAGTGTTCCTTTTTAAATGTATCAATTGCTAACTTTATTTCTTCTTTGGACAGTATAAGTGAATTTACAATCCCCGATTTTGCCCAGTGAATCGCGTAATTTATGTTATTTAAATCTTCTTTGAGTATCTTCATCTTGTATTCCACGTCTTGTATGATCTTATCATTAAGATGTTCATTAATAGCTAGTGCGTTTTTAATTTCATTGTTTATCTTAGTCAAATTGTTTAATCGTTCAGTTATTAAATTATTTATTACAACTTGTTTATTATTATTATATAAAACATTATTAATTTTTTCTTTAATAGTTATAAAATCGTCATGGTCTGGATTACCTGCGATCCATTTCCATGCGCTTCCTATGAAATTAAGTGACCTCTTTCTTTGGTGTGGTTTTAAATTTAATATTAAGTTTTGAACTTGATCCAATTCAAAAAGTATATAGGGAGCAAGATGATGTTGTCTAGACTCATTGGTACTCATGAGCGATAAAATTTCGAGTGCAACATTTTCGTATTCGTCTAGGTCAATGACATGGATTATCTTAAAACAGCCAGTTTGTATTTTAGCATGACCCATATTAATCGACACGAATAGGGAATTTGTGAAATCAAGCAATTGAATTCCAGCATTAATATGGTTAAGTAGATGTCTGTAATAAAAATTAAACGGTTGGTATTAGTTACGGATGTTGGATTTGTGTACTGTTCTCCCAGATTCGGTGATAACGGTTGAATTTTTATTTTCTCTTATTACCTCTCGAACGAACCGAACAGTTAGTTTCGTTCCTAATCTTCTATTATGTTTAACGTAGATTATATCTCCAGGTGAATATTGTTTGATGGGTTTTCGTTTCTTGTTATGATAATTAATATCTTTTTGTTGTTTTGATTTTAATTTTTCAATATTGGTCAACCGTATTTGTTCGAATTGTTCAGGGCTAATATTTGGAATTCGTCCGAAAAAAAGCTCTACTGGTTTTTTGTTAGTTGTCGAATGAACCGTGTGGTTGTACTCATTGACCGCTCGTTCGAGGAGTTGTTTAAATGTACGAGGTGGACCTTCTGCTTTTAAACATCTCATGATTTCTGATAAAGTTGAGTGAAACCGTTCGACTTGTCCATTGACTTCACTTTTAAAAGGAGGGTTGTAAATACTTTAATGTGAAAGTCATCTTGCATCATGGCAGTGATAGATGCTGAGTTAAGAGATTTTTCGTTATCTATTACGATAACAGCTACAGGTACACAAAAATACAGCAATATGTCTTGGAGTGGCTTTTTTATGTGCTCGATAGCACGAGATTTTATTAATTTTGCTTGAGCAAATTTTGTAAATTTATCAATTGCTGTTAGGACGAAATGTTTTGCCGTGGAGAAAATATCAATGTGAATTGTATGTCCGGGGTGATTAGGTATAGGAGTGGCGAGAATTTCTTGATGGTTGGGGTGCCGTTCGTATTTATTTTCTTTGCATATAGTACAGTCTTTAACTTTGGCAGAAATTTTTGATGCCATTTTGGTAAAGTAGTACTTACGCAGTATTTGCATTCGATTTTCGCATGCATTTCTATGAGCTCGTCTATGCTCTCTGCTGATTATTTCATCCTGTTGTGCCTCATTTTCTATGTCTTCTACCATATTTTGCGTAAAGCGAATTTTATAGTTCTTAAAGTGAAGCGGATATATTTGTTGAACCTCACCCATAATAGATTCTGACGTAAGGAGACCATTTACAACGTTGGGGTTTAAGTATCTTTTGAAAATTGTTATGAGGTCCGTCTTGGAATAGTTTGGTTGTACGAAAATGTGTCTAATATAGTTAGAAAAAAGGGTTTTTGTTTGATAGCTGGTTTCAATATCGTCCGTTTTCAATATAAGTTGATTACGGAAAACATTAATTGGAGCATCAACTGTTGGTACTAGATTATGTGAAGAACTGTCGGAACTGTGTTGGGTTGATGTTAGAGCATTAACTTCTTCAGGACTTGGTAATCGGGAAAGGGAATCTGCTACGACGTTTGACTTTCCAGGTTTATATACTAATTCATAGTTGTATTCCTCGAGAATAGCTTTCCATCGTTTCATTTTGCTATTTGTGTTCTTATTACTAAGAGCATATGTTAATGGCTGGTGGTCTGTAAATATTTTTACTTTACGAGAGCCATACAAATAATTCCTGAGGGAATTAAGTGACCATATTATAGCTAGCATTTCTTTCTCGTTTGTCGCATAATTTTCTTCTGTCTTACTTAGAGTTCTTGAAATGTAAGTGATGGGTCTATTGTCTTGTGTGAGCACAGCTCCTAAAGCATATTCAGATGCGTCTGTTGTTAACTCGAATTCTCTTGTGAAGTTTGGGTGAGATAACATTACCTCTTCCGAAACAAGAGTAGTTTTCAATCTCTTGAAAGCTTCGAGTGCTTGTTCGTTTAAATGAATTACTTTGTTTTTAGATGCATTTTTGGAGATTCGACCATCCTCCCCTCGTAAAAGGGATGTCAGGGGTTTTGCTAGTTTGGCATAGTCTTGTATAAAACGGCGGTAATATCCTGACATGCCTAAGAAGGATCTTAGATCTTTGAGGTTCTTCGGTGCTGGGAGATCGATTATTGCATTAATTTTCTTTATGTTTGGTTTTATTCCATCTATTCCGACAATAAACCCTAAAAATTCAACTTCTTGTTGAAGAAAATTGCACTTGTCGAGTTGGATTTTCATATTGGCTTCCTCAAGAGTTTTAAAAACTTGTACTAGGTTTTGAAAATGTTCGTCTTCATTTTTTCCGAATATTATTATGTCGTCAATGTAGACGTAACATCTTTTAGCTATATGTTCCCTAAGAATGTCATCGAGTGTTCTTTGGAATATCGATGGAGCATTCTTTAGACCGAAAGGTAATCGTGTAAATTCAAATTTCCCATTATTTATAGAAAATGCGGTTTTTTCTATGTCTGATGTTTTAAGAGGTATTTGATGGAACCCACTTTTGAGGTCTATTGTGGTGAAATACATATTTTTACCAAGATTTGAAAGAACTTCATTTATTTCTGGTATTGGGTATTTATCGGCGATGGTTATAGAGTTCAGCTTCCTGTAGTCTATCACCATTCGATACTTTTTCAGACCAGATGCGTCTTCCTTTCGAGGCACGATCCAGACTGGAGAATTGTATGGCGATCTAGAAGGTCGAATGATTCCATCTTTAAGCAGTTCGTTAACTTGTTTTTCGACTTCCTCTCTTAAGGCCATTGGGTATGGGTAAGCTTTAGAATAAGCTGGAGTATCGGAAGTCGTATGAATTTCTCCTTTAATTCTTGTGGTGTAGGTCAGTTTTTTGTCGGGGTCAGCGAACAATTTGGGACAACTTTTTACGATTGAATATAATTTCTGTTTTTGCGCCGTGTTAAGATGTGAGATTCTGAGATCAATGTTATTTACGTCGTCCGTTTGGTGTTGTTTTAGGGGAATGATTGTATCTGGATAAATTATCATATGTCCTTTGTCCATGTGAATAACTGCTTGCAGTTTTCTAAGGGTGTCATTGCCAATTATTCCGTTAAAAGATTTAAGACAGGGTAAGATATAAAATTTCAATTTTTCTGTATTGTCTCCGAAAATATTTATGTTGGAATGGTGTGTTATATTAACACTTCCTGCAATGGAATTAGCATAGAATGGTTTGTCATTGGGAATTGGAGTTCGAACATGTTTCGATTGAATATAGTTTTTGTTTGATCCCGTGTCTATTAAAAATTTTAAGTACTCTCCGTTCCTAATTTTAAGTTCGTAGTAAGGGAGCGAAGAGTGGCTTAGTCTAAAAAATATATGTCTTCTAATTGTTCGGATTGGTCAAATGTAGGATTATCGTAAGATTCGATGTATTCGTCGTATGTTTGCTCGTTTGCGTCGTCAGAATTAAAATCATCCACGCTAGTTTCGATATTTTCAGTTTCTATTGGTGGTATACCATTTGCACTTTGTTCTGTGTGATGAACTCTTTGAAACTTGTTTGGAGGGTGTGACTGCTGAGTTGAGCTTAAAAAATGTCTCTTTTGGGTAGCAATATTATTCGATTGTGCAGGCCGATTCATGTAGTTAATCTGTCTAGATTGCATACTTCGATCTACGTCCATAGGCTCTGGTCTTTGCCATTGTGGTCTATATTGGTTTGTCCATTGAGTTCGAATATTTGGCAACATATGATTAGGATAGTAAGCATTTTGCATAGGCCTATTTGGTAGAACTGGTCTGAAGAAAGTTGGGTTTTGTGGTACCCGAGGGTTGTGAAGCAACTGAGGGTAAAAAGGTTGTCTAAATTGTTGTAATGTATTTTGTCTAGGTGGTAGGAATGGTAGCGGTTGTGGTCTTTGTACGTGTTGATACGCGTACTGTGTCCTGAAGTCGATATTTTGCAACTTCAGACAAAGATGTAATGCTTGAGGTAAATCAACTGGTTCTCTGATACTAAGAAGACGAGGTAAATCACCTGTCAAACCTCTAACAAATGTATCTAATGCTTTATCACGATAGGCTTTTGTCATGTTATTTAGTGATTCATCACCCATTTCCATACACGACAGTTTATTTAGAATTAAAGAAAGGTGTTGGTAGACAATTTGATAAAATTCTGGTATAGTAAGCTTACCCTGGACTAGCGTTGTCAACTGGTACTCTAATGTACCTAGGTCTCTTTTATCCGCATAATGTAGGGTGAGACACTTTGAAATTTTTTTCCAATTTAATGGAGTATTATAAGACTCGAGTGCAATATCTGCACTCCCTACAATTTTATTGCGTACCACACTTAAAATACCGTAGTATTTTGGGCTACCTTTCAGGTGATCGTAAATTTTAAGTATTCTATCGACACTTTTTTTCCATGAACTAAATTCACCAGGTTGGCCTGAAAAGTCTCGTAAGCTTTTAACGATGTCTGGTATTTTATCTAGATCATTAAGCGCTTTATCGTTGTCAATATTTATTGGTTGGTCAATGTCACTATTTATATCTGAGTTTGTACTACTGTCTGCTAGGAGACGTTGTCCGTCTTGTCTAAGGATATCTCTGACAATTTGTGATATTTGGACATTCAAACTCTCTAGACTGATTTGGGTATTTGTACCAGTATTAGTAATTGAAGAATTTAATATGGGTGGTCTAATTATAGAATTGGGATCTGAAGGCATTTTAAAACAGTGGTTTTACTAAAATGTTACGATAAAAGCTAATTCTATTCTAGACATACAATCAATTTCTAGAATCTGTGGTTATTAAAACCAAAACACAAAAATAATTTTTAGAAGCACAGAAAAATCACCAGTTTGTTAAGATGTCGCTTAATTTCTTTTTGAATAAAATTGTCAAAATATTATTTTAATTACTTATTTTACTTAAATTGAGAGAGAAAAATATATTTTAGATTGGTTATCACAATCAAAAATTCACTAAACAAAAAATTTTCAACGGATTTTAATAATATATTGAAATAGTTCTTTCTATTTAAATTTTTGAACTATTCATTTATTTATTTTATTAGAAAGAAATGATTGTAGATTTATTCTTAAGATTAAATGACTGTAGATAATAATATGAGGTTTAATTAAATTTCTCAAATTTTTCATTCAAATTTTTGAACTATTTATTTATTTGTTTTATTAGAAAGAAATGATCGTAGATTTATTCTTAAAATTAAATGAATGTAGATAATAATATAAGGTTTAATTAAATTTCTCGAATAAAATCTATATATAATTTTTCTATTCAGGCATTATTTGAATTTTAATGAACAAAATTATTATTTATTTTTATTTAGGTATTTATTTAATTTTAATTATTTATTTAATATTTTCAAATTTCATTTATTTATTTTGTTTCACTTTATTTAATTTATATTATGATTTATTAGAATATTTATATCTCTTCTTTATTTTAATATTTTCAAAAAAAAATTTCTTAACTAATAAAAATTTATAGATTTCACTTACAGTAAAATGATGAAATAAAACATATTCATTCCTATGTTTTTGTTTCTTGACTATCTTCTTGGTCTGTTCCTGGTGGTTGCGTTGTTGTGGCACAACGTATGGGCGGCTACTTCAAATTTGTTTCTTTGGAGTTCCGTTTTTCCGTTGATTATTTCGGTTACTTCGGGGCCTTGTTTTCCCATAAACAATTGCACAATATTTTTGTTTCTTTAATGTAGTATTTTCATTAAAGTTTTTGTACCCAAGCAAATTAATTTTGCGATTCACTTTGGGATTTTTGCAAATATAAAATATTTTTGTTTTAACTGTTTAATAACTTTCAGTAAACATTAAAGTTTTTGTAACACATCCAAGCAAATTAATTTTGCGATTCACTTTGGGATTTTGTGTAATAAACTTTCAAAAAACTTTATTTTAATTTAAACTTTTTGAACTGTTCTAAAAAACTTTCAATAAACTTTATTTCAATTTGCACAACACAACACCACTGATTTTAAGTTTCGGCGCCAGTTAAGGAATTATTCCTTATTTATTTTAAAAAAATAATTTTTTTAGAGGAAGACCTCTTTACTTTATTAAACTCAAAAAGATAGTAAATTACAATTTGAAATTTCTAAACTTAATGCTAAAAATGTTTTACAATGTTTTTGCATAATAGACAATATTTATAATAATTTTATTGAAATATTATATTCTATTTCACAGAAACTAAACTTGTCAATTAATGAGTTTGTTTCTGTGAGAAAATTTTTACGGAATGCAATTTGTAATAGGATATTAGAAGACAAAACATTTATAGGAATGTAATATGAAGGTTAATTAACTTATATATAACCAAACAAACCCAAAACCTGTCTGCCATACATCAATGCTGCCAACATTCAGGTTACAAATTGTGTTATAAAAACTATTATCGAAAAAAAAACTACTGAATGCAACCATATGTAGTTGCATTAAAACGATTACTTCAAAAGTGTCAAAATGACAATTGTTTTGTTTTGCTTGGTGATACACAGGTGAAGTATAATTATATTTACTTAATTTTAATAGTTATCTTGTAGTTTTATTCGAAGATTATTTATTTTTATTTTATTTTCAGACCCATCATTCTAACAAAATACAATTGATCGCTAAGTACGATACATCAGATCTGATAAAACTGTCCATACCAGTTCATGTTATATTACTGTGTTTAACACTTTTGAAAAAATGAATTTATATTTAGGTAATTCAATGTTTATCATACTCAATATATATATAAATAATTACACTGTGCGACAGCCAAAATCCGCTGGGGTTCTGTCTACCGGGAAAAGTTATATCGGTAAAAAAAGTTATACATGTCCCGGCGTTTCGCTGGGTCATATCTAGGAATCGAGATATATCGATTTGAATTTAGTAAGTATAATATTTTTATTTATTTGTTTATTTGAAAAATATTTATACATAAGGCCTAGCCTTTTAAATCGTACAAATATATAGCCTTACACAATTATATAATCTACATTATAGTCGATGACAGAAAAATAATAAATTAAGAATAATATAGAATTAATGAAAATAAAAACCAGAAAGAAAAAAAAACTTAAAGTAAACTAAGAAAGTAGATAAGAGAAGAATTAATTAAATTGACCAATTATATTCTATAAACAAAGAGAAAATACTTATAATATAAAGAACAACAACAATAATAAGTTAAAAATAAATTAAAAAATAAGATAAAAATAAGTTACAAAACTGCTCATACATATATGCACCACAAGAAACAAGCCTACGCATATATTTATATAAAAAGAAAAAAAAATGTTTTTTTTCTTATTTAGAATGAGCCATAGGCAAAAGTAAATAGTACATGCACACCAGTATATAGGAGAAATTGTCACGTTTGGGGTTCGTTTTTTGACATAACTCGAGAACGACTAGTCCGATTTTGCTGAAACAAATTAAGAAATTAAAAACTACAATTCCTTTAATCTACTGATATACTATACTGAAAAAATAACGAAAAAATAAACAAATTAAAATTAAATAAATAAGAAATACAAAAAAAAATAAAATAAATAAATAAATGAAATAAAAATAATAAAGTAAAATAAAAAATTAATAAAAATAATAAAATAAAAATATAATAAAAATATAAAAATAAAATAAAAAAATTTAATAAAAAAATAAAATTAATAATAAATAAATAATGTATAAATAATAAATAAATAATAAATAAAAAATAATAATAAATAATAAATAATAATAATAAACAATGAATAATAAATAATAAATAATAATAATAATAGTAATAAATAATAATAAATAATAATAATAATAAACAATAATAATAATATTAACAATAATAATAATATTAACAATAATAAATAATAATAATAATATAATAAAATATGATAAAATATGATAAAAATATAAAAATATAAAATAAAATTATATTAAAAATAATAAAATAAAATAATAAAATAAAATAAATAAATAAAAAAATAAAAAATAGAAAATAATAAATAAAAAAGTAAAAAAAAAATAAAATTAATACACAAAGACACATAGAGTTCAATGTTCCTACTCGTGAACGTTTTTTAAGCCAAAAATATGAAAATTTGCTGTTTTTGACACACTTAATGATTTTTTGACACACTTTCAGTACAGTTATCGAACACAGCGTCCTTTCGGACCTATCCCTTGAGTAAACCTATTTTAAGAAACAAAAATTTTTGAAATCCCTCCAGCGGTTTTCCCTGCAGCGTAGGTAATGACGGCCGGCCGGCAGACAGACATACATTTTTTTTTTGCTTTTTTAGAATCAGTAGGTCCTAAAACGTAGAGAAATGCGTAAAAAAAGTGGGGGTCTGAATTTCACTTTTGACTCATGAATGTAATACTTAGCTCTTTCAGACCGAAGTAAAACGATGTTGCAATATATACAAACATTTTCTCTCTATGTACTTTGATGGAGGTGACAACAAATTTTATAATTTTGGATACAACCAAAACCCCCGATATACAAACCTACTTCATTTTTTAGCACAGAAAAAATCGTGAACTTGTAGCGCCATTTTAAAATTAAAACTCGATATAAAAAAAACTCAAAAAATCGTCTTAACGCCATCTAGGAAAATAAAACTCCATATAAAAAAATTCAAAAAATTCAATCAAAAACACTAATCAAATTTTTTGCATATGGTTCATTGTTTTTTTAAGATGGCGAGAACGAATAGGGCTTGTAGAATATCAAAGGTTTTGATACAACCAAAAGATAAGACAACCAAAAAATTGTTAATATTTAATTTAATGTTTTCTTAACATATAGGATAAAAAGAGAGAAAAAATCATTAAAACGTTTTCATATGTATGTATTAATTTAACTACAAAAAACAAAAGAAAATAATTAAAATAACGGTTAAATAATCGTCAAAATACTTTCTTATTTTTTCTTCTTAACGTCTCTATATTGGATAAAAAGAGTGAAAAAATAACCGCCAAAATGCTTTGTTTTTCCTTTGTCTTAATTTAATCTATATTGGAGAAAGAGGGAGCAAAATAATACAAAAGCTGTCTTTTGTGTGTATGTATTGGATAGTGTTTCCAAAAATCAGATTGAATAACTATATAAATCAACAATTTTTCAAGAATTAACCAATTGACAAAAAATTGTTAAAACAAGTGATAGTGATAGAAAATAAGGTAAGTGAAATTTTATAACTTCGGTCTGTAAGAACAAAGTATTACATTCTCGAGCCAAAAGTGAAATTCTTACCCCCACTTTTTTGGCATTTCTCGAGGTTTTAGGACCTACTGATTCTAAACAAGCAAAAAAAAATGTATGTCTGTCTGTCGCCCGCCCAGCCGTCACAACCGACGAAATCTAGAAAACCGCTGAAG
>CAVNZG010000370.1:0-30972 GCA_963693315.1 Diogma glabrata
GGTCTGGCAATATAAAGAATTTACAACATAAAGACTTTACAGTATAAAGACTTTACAATTTTGTATATCGTATTCTTTACATTCACGGAACCCTTGGCGAGGGAATTACATACGCACTTGTCTGACTTTTTTTTCAATGTTTCCAATTTATATCAAATACTTACAAATTATTTTTAATTCGATAAACATACAAATTATTTAATTTAATAACATATCCGGAAAAAATTAGTGACCCCGAAAATACTTAGAATTTAAAGGCGGCTGTGGCTGCAAAAAGATTATAAGAACCACTGCATTACAACGATTATTAAAATAAACACCTGTGCATATATCTCGTGACCCATGGTCCTATTAGTAAACTTATAGCAAACACAGTGAAATTGATAACAACTTAAGTTAAACTTGATAAACGAATATGCTGTTTTTTTTTAATTAGATTTGAATATGTGACTGATTATGTTCTACACGAGTTTTTATTAATTTTTTTTTTTTTTTTAAGATGCTAATTTAAAATTTTCAATATTCAAATCTAGTGAATTAAAAAAAAATCATTAACAAGTTTAATGTACAGTAACATTGTCTTTCGTATAAAGTAAATATACACTCCAATAACATCTATAGTTTAATCAGTGTTAGTCACAACAACTAGTTGGAAATCGTCTTCCAAACTCGTAGATCACAAGTTATTCCATTCAATGCTAACTTAGTTAGAGTATGATAAACATAAGTTCGAAGAGTTAAATAGACTAAATACACTAGAGTTGGCTAATTGCATTACAAAAAACACAAATACCTAATGAGGAAAAGAAATTCAACTTAAAGTAGTTAAATAATAATGAAATTTCAACTTTGAAATACCATCGCCTCGGTAGGTTAATTGAATAACGTGTCTGCCACTGCCAAAACGGATTCGAACCATGGCACTGATGAAGGATAGTTCGAATCCCAACCCGATACACGTTTAAGAGAAAAATGGAGTTTTTCTCTAAGAAAAATCCAAAATATACTTTCGAATGAAAAAAAAATTAAAAAACAACAAGAAAATACTTAATTGCTTGAGTTTAAGTGCTCAACAAATCTCAAACATATAATTCAAAATTTTCAATATTCAAATCTAGTGAATAAAAAAAAATTATTAGCAAGTTTAATGTACAGTAACATTGTCTTTCGTATACATAAATATACATTCAAATAATATCTAGAGTTTTTACTCATCAGATATAAGAATTTTATATTCATTATGAATTCGCAGTCCTACTTATATATACATACATACAAATGGCAAATAGAGTTGTATCGTCCGACTGAATCTTGGGCTATTTGCTCCTTTGAATCATACAAATCTCCAGGCTCAGACGAAATTTGGTCTATTATGATACAACAGCGTCTGGACATAATAGAAGATAGGTTTTTAAGGATCTTTGTGGTCTGCAAAGCTCTTGGCTATGTACCACAGGCCTGAAAAAACGTGAGAGTCGTTTATATCCCAAAACAATGGAAAATCAACTATTGCGAGGCGAAAAACTTCAGACTCATTAGTCTTTCTTCATACTTCCTAACGTTCTATGCTATCACTCTTGGCGCTTTTGACAAAAAAGGAGGGCACTTTTGAACAAGCCCACTTTTGAGTCACTCCTTTACGGAGCGGAAATCGGACCAGTGTGAAAAAACACTCCTAAGTAAGGTGGATACAACGGGCGCAGTAAGATCGATGTTTGTATATTAATACGAAGGACAACACAACAATCCAGGTAGGTGTGAAGCGTGGATGTTCCCAAGGGGGCGTTTTATAACCACTGCGGTGGAACATGATGGGGTAGAACAGCTCGTAATTTAATTAAATAAAAAAGGGCTAAATACATACGGCTATGTAGGGCATTCATTTCGATTATTGAGTACCCGGGTACCACGGTATTTTTGGCTTTTTCGACATATTCAACTACCCGGGTATTTCCATTAACTACTCGGGTAATTCGATCGACTATAAAATTTTAATTTTGAACAAGTAATTAAAAGATCCCTAAGCTTGAATTTATACACAGATCGAAATCTAGGTTAATTTTATGCTTATTAGTTATTAGGGTAATTCCAAGCTTAAATTATGTTAATTTTCAACCGTGAATAAGCCAGGTGTATTATATACTTATAAAAAATGCTTGTTCAAAAAATCACTAAGGAGCTTATTATGGATATTATTCAATGAATTTTATAAATATTTTATTATTTTATAAATATAACTTGGAGACCAATTCCATAATATATATTTTTTACATTTATGTAAATTATATATTTAGCCATGTTTATAAATATAGCCTATAGGGTACATAGCATGACTTATTAGGAACAGAGAAATAACTTTGTTGTAAAAATATTGTATACTTATTAGATAACAAAATATGCCTATAAGAAATGATATTTTTCGTATAATACCATGCCTCTTATTTATAAAATTATGCCGCTTACACTGAAAAAAAAATTGAAGTTCATGACAACCTCATCTCGAAGTTGGCATTTGATTATTCATGCAAAGAAAAATTATTTGCAAACAATTTCACTGTGATTGGGATAACTACACGATAACATTTTCCTAACAACAGAATGAGGTTTATTTGAAATATAAAGTACTACATCCAATATAACAGTAGTTGAATAAAGATAATAACTATTTCCCTGAAAAAAATTTTCTTTGGCCTTATATCATGAATTTTTCATTTTAAAGTTTAAGTATTTGAGATTAATTGAACCATATTTTATTTTCACATAAATACTTCGTGTGATTGTCTCAACTTCATCGATTTATAATTGTAGAGTTGTTGAAGCAATTTCGTAGTTTGATTCGCCATATGTGACCGCACGGTGAGGTTGAGACAATTGCATTTCGATTGGAAATGGGACATGTTTTTTTCAGTGTAGGAATAATAAATCATAGCACCAGCCATTTATATTCCTAGCATTTGATGAAGAAGTGTCCAGGTTTCGAATAAACCTCATGGTCATGATATCTCATAAGTTATAATCATATCATATGTTCATATTTCTTATGTTTATATATATCTATCATTCGAATGGTAAATACAAAGTTTGTACATATACAACTCACATTCCATAAAAAGGTTTAGTAAATTATAAAAAATGTGTTTTTTTTCTTTTATTTTTTAAATTATTTTTACTGTCGAAAATTTTATGCCTGCTAAATCTGTTCCATGCATATTTTGAAATATAAAATGATTATTAGGCATGAAAATTATCATTTTGTTATTCATTTGTTTGTGGCTAGTAATCACAGTTTCGTTTCTGTCAATATTTTATGCCAGGGTTTTATATTCCATGACTAAATATTCATAAAAATGTATGCCTCAAAGTTATGGATATTGCAACAATATTATAGAAAGTGTTTATCAGGAATAAACATTTATAATTATTTTATACAAAACTTATGACCTGCAACCATAGCTTTATTTTTATCCGTGTATTGATTGGAACGAAGAACATAGGACCTTTTGAGATTTAGTGGGTTGTAAGATTGACCTATGTCTTAAATAGGCTCTATGTGTTGTTGTGACTCATATTGCAATTCATCCCATGTGAAAAGCTTTGTGGAAATAAGCTAAATTTTATTCTTTTCAAGCAATATCTTATACCTGTGTTAAAAAATTGTATAAGGATATTGTAAGGAAATATATAATACGTTGTTTAGGATATTGAACAGAATGATTAAAACCATGAAGGAGATGTTGATAGACATAACTGTGTAAAATCATCGTTAATGAGTATTCATCCCTCCCAGGCACCTGCTAACGGTAGCTCAAATTTTTATGAAAAATTGAATACTAGAATTATAAATGATGAAATTTCTTTAATTTACCGATCTTAAGGAATTGAAATTATTGTTATTTGTTGATTGGCCATTTGTGCAATTTTTTAATAGCCTCTTTAATAGCCTCCTTAATAGCCATGAAACAAAAACATATTTTAAAAACAAGTTATAGCATTTTCTTTTAGTTTTGTTATAAAAGTGTGGACATTCAATACCGTTTTTTAACATTCGCAATACCAGTATTGTCGATGTTGCTAGTGTATAAAACATTGATATTGAATGCTTCAGCCTATGTCCTGACTGATGTTCAGTTATTTATAAAACAAATTTCCCACCCTAATTTTTGTATTAAACAAGTTTTAATTTATTTTAAGTGGCTTCGTATGAGCTAATTAACAAAAGAAACTTATATATATAAACCCTACACGACGGCACCATACCCTAATTTTCTAGATTTATTTTATTACTTTTTCGAATACCCGAGTACCCGGGTAACTTGGGTACCTCAGAAATTAAATAATCAACTACCTGGGTACTAGTCGATTAATTTGAATACCCTACGGCTATGCCGATGATGATAGTATTCTTTTGAATCAACAAGTGGTGTCAACCACAACCATGGTATCAACAGTTGGTGTCGGAAGAATAGTCTCTTTATCAATGCTTTTAAGACACAGCTTGTTGCGTTTACCAACAGAAAGAAACTACATATCTTCACTCTTCTTTTAATCGATAATATCACATTAACACGCCAAGATAGTGTGAAGTATCTCTTTCGATCCAGTAACTCCCAATGAAGGAACGCAGAAAGCTCCAAGGTCTCCAAAATATTAACTATGGAGTTGAGTCAGCACACCAACGATTTTTTGTTAAATCTGCAGGCTAATGGTGGGACTACTAACAGGTCGCCATCATGAGAATAAACATATGGTTCATCTTCTAGTAGAAAATGATCCAACATTTGGCTTTTGTCTTGAAGAGGATGATACAGTCGTGCGAGGAATTGGAACTTTGCCGACTGGAGGCTAATGATGCAAAAACCGTTCGTTATGTTCCATGATAGAAAAATATTTTATATTATTTTTATTTTCTCCATTAATATAAAATATTTGCCTATGACATAAAAAAAACAATAAAAAAAATTAAATCCAAAAAAGGATTTGGGTCATGAATACCTCACGCATGTTGTTATGGGATCTTGATCTTAAAAGGTTCTTTATGTGTTGTAGTGGCACATACTCTAATTCCTACTACACCACTTTTTGCAACTTTTTTCTACGCTATTTACAACTAATTTCTTAAATAACATAAAATTATTAATTAATTATTAACCGTAATGTTAACAACCGTCCTTGTGATCTTCTTTGAAACAAGTTCATACATTGGTATTGAAAATAAAAACAAAAAAAAAATTATTTAATTATTACGACATCTCAAAACTATTAAATATTCAATAAATTTATTTGATTTCCGACAAATTAAAACAATAAAATATTAACAAAAAAAAAGTTTGATATGTTGTTTTACAAAAATTGATTAAGTCATGTGAAACCCTGTTTTTTTGATTTCTGTAAAATTGGAGGGGCTGGTTGATGGAAAAATAACTAGAAGATATCGTTCAAAATAAAATTTTAGTCTCATTTCTCACACAAGTATTCATACATCAGTAAGAATTAGGAACATAAACATGGAAAAGGTTTATATGAAAAAGTGGTAAAAATGTCGTTTAAAAACATTTATATAAATCATAACATACGTTAGTTACGCATAAAAAAATGCTTAATTTTCCCGAACTTTCTTGAAATTACTAATATTAATTTTTTTTTTTTTTTTAAGACGTTTATGCTCCATGTTTCCAGACTAATCAGCTTTGAATATTCAGCACGGTCATTCGCAACAGCGACATAATTATAATGGCAGCCGATTTTTTTAAAGTCGTTTAGTACGTCAGTCTCCCATTGTAGTCGTCCCCAATGTGTTGTTGTGACTCATATTGCAATTCATCCCATGTGAAAAGCTTTGTGGAAATAAGCTAAATTTTATTCTTTTCAAGCAATATCTTATACCTGTGTTAAAAAATTGTATAAGGATATTGTAAGGAAATATATAATACGTTGTTTAGGATATTGAACAGAATGATTAAAACCATGAAGGAGATGTTGATAGACATAACTGTGTAAAATCATCGTTAATGAGTATTCATCCCTCCCAGGCACCTGCTAACGGTAGCTCAAATTTTTATGAAAAATTGAATACTAGAATTATAAATGATGAAATTTCTTTAATTTACCGATCTTAAGGAATTGAAATTATTGTTATTTGTTGATTGGCCATTTGTGCAATTTTTTAATAGCCTCTTTAATAGCCTCCTTAATAGCCATGAAACAAAAACATATTTTAAAAACAAGTTATAGCATTTTCTTTTAGTTTTGTTATAAAAGTGTGGACATTCAATACCGTTTTTTAACATTCGCAATACCAGTATTGTCGATGTTGCTAGTGTATAAAACATTGATATTGAATGCTTCAGCCTATGTCCTGACTGATGTTCAGTTATTTATAAAACAAATTTCCCACCCTAATTTTTGTATTAAACAAGTTTTAATTTATTTTAAGTGGCTTCGTATGAGCTAATTAACAAAAGAAACTTATATATATAAACCCTACACGACGGCACCATACCCTAATTTTCTAGATTTATTTTATTACTTTTTCGAATACCCGAGTACCCGGGTAACTTGGGTACCTCAGAAATTAAATAATCAACTACCTGGGTACTAGTCGATTAATTTGAATACCCTACGGCTATGCCGATGATGATAGTATTCTTTTGAATCAACAAGTGGTGTCAACCACAACCATGGTATCAACAGTTGGTGTCGGAAGAATAGTCTCTTTATCAATGCTTTTAAGACACAGCTTGTTGCGTTTACCAACAGAAAGAAACTACATATCTTCACTCTTCTTTTAATCGATAATATCACATTAACACGCCAAGATAGTGTGAAGTATCTCTTTCGATCCAGTAACTCCCAATGAAGGAACGCAGAAAGCTCCAAGGTCTCCAAAATATTAACTATGGAGTTGAGTCAGCACACCAACGATTTTTTGTTAAATCTGCAGGCTAATGGTGGGACTACTAACAGGTCGCCATCATGAGAATAAACATATGGTTCATCTTCTAGTAGAAAATGATCCAACATTTGGCTTTTGTCTTGAAGAGGATGATACAGTCGTGCGAGGAATTGGAACTTTGCCGACTGGAGGCTAATGATGCAAAAACCGTTCGTTATGTTCCATGATAGAAAAATATTTTATATTATTTTTATTTTCTCCATTAATATAAAATATTTGCCTATGACATAAAAAAAACAATAAAAAAAATTAAATCCAAAAAAGGATTTGGGTCATGAATACCTCACGCATGTTGTTATGGGATCTTGATCTTAAAAGGTTCTTTATGTGTTGTAGTGGCACATACTCTAATTCCTACTACACCACTTTTTGCAACTTTTTTCTACGCTATTTACAACTAATTTCTTAAATAACATAAAATTATTAATTAATTATTAACCGTAATGTTAACAACCGTCCTTGTGATCTTCTTTGAAACAAGTTCATACATTGGTATTGAAAATAAAAACAAAAAAAAAATTATTTAATTATTACGACATCTCAAAACTATTAAATATTCAATAAATTTATTTGATTTCCGACAAATTAAAACAATAAAATATTAACAAAAAAAAAGTTTGATATGTTGTTTTACAAAAATTGATTAAGTCATGTGAAACCCTGTTTTTTTGATTTCTGTAAAATTGGAGGGGCTGGTTGATGGAAAAATAACTAGAAGATATCGTTCAAAATAAAATTTTAGTCTCATTTCTCACACAAGTATTCATACATCAGTAAGAATTAGGAACATAAACATGGAAAAGGTTTATATGAAAAAGTGGTAAAAATGTCGTTTAAAAACATTTATATAAATCATAACATACGTTAGTTACGCATAAAAAAATGCTTAATTTTCCCGAACTTTCTTGAAATTACTAATATTAATTTTTTTTTTTTTTTTAAGACGTTTATGCTCCATGTTTCCAGACTAATCAGCTTTGAATATTCAGCACGGTCATTCGCAACAGCGACATAATTATAATGGCAGCCGATTTTTTTAAAGTCGTTTAGTACGTCAGTCTCCCATTGTAGTCGTGGTCTACCTCGCGGTCGCCCACTCAATGGGGTACTAACGTACATTTTTCTAATCATTCCAGACTGTGAATCGGCTCATAGAACATGCCCAAACCAAGCAATCCTGTTAGAACGGATACAACCTATTATATCAGGACCCTCAAGGAGGTCTCTGATCTCAAAGTTATACCGGGTTCTATACTCTCCATCGTATGTCTTAAGTGGACCAAAAATGTAGCGTAGGATCTTACGCTCCAATACAGATAAATGCGATTCGTCATTTTGTGTAAGGGTCCACGTTTGTGACCCATACATAACAACCGGTCTAATCAATCTCTTGTATAACTTGAGCTTGGTGTTAGTTGATAAATACGGTGATCCAAGGAGAGGTTTAATTAAGTAGAAAGTTCGATTACCTGCAGCGATTCGAGCTTTTATATCTGTAAGTATGCTGTTGTTTGAGTCAAGAATTGTTCTCAAATATTTAAAGGATTCAAGGATTCAATATTTAAAGGATTCCCTCAATTCGTTCATCGCCTCCCTCAATTCGTTCATCGCCGCACATCAAATCTTTCTTCTCAGCCTCTCTTGAAACATTCATATGTTTGGTTTTATTGTAGTTAATTTAAATACCAATGTTTCGAGCACCACTCTCAAGCGACTTGAGAGTTTCACTCATAACAGCTTCACTTCGGCCGAGGATGACAACATCGTCAGCGTAAGTAATCATCTGAATTGAGTTTATTGACAAGATATTGTTATTAGTCGGTAGTTTCTTTTAACGGCACACATATTCCAAGGCTAAATTAAAAAGTATCGGAGAGATAGCATCACCTTGTCTTAATCCGGAGTCGACTTTAAAAACTTTGATATTTCGTTCTCTACTCGTACACAGCATTGAGAGTTCTGTACTGTCATTTTGCATAGTGATACCAGTTCACCAGGAATTCCCATTGACACCAGAGCAGACCATAGAGTCTCTCGTTCGAGAGAGTCGTAGGGTTGCCTGAAATCAATGAAAAGTTGGTGCACAGTTATGTTGAACTCTCGACACTTTTCCAAAATCATCCTTATCGAGAAAAGTGCATCGGTAGTACCTCGGCCCCGCCGGAAACCACACTGATATTCTCCAAACAGTTGTTCAGCAAAAGGATTGATTTTGGATAGCAAAAGGTAGGAAAAGATCTTATATACTGTGCAAAGGAGAGCGATTCCTCTGTAGTTTGCACATTGTAGGCGATTACTTTTTTTATGGATTGGTATCAGCATAGCTGTGTTCCAGTCGTGTGGCATGATTTCAGTCCTCTAGATCATTTGAACAAGTTCAAACAATCTTAAGGATAGAGTTTCGCCACCATGTACAATCATTTCGGATGTTATATCGTCGATACCAGGTGCTTTATTGCATTTTGATTTTGACAGCGCAGCTTCGAATTCCTCTATGGTTGGTTCGTCTACATGTACCTTTGACGCACGAATAAGCTTTGCTCGTCGCTCGACTTGTTCCTGGTCACTTAAGTTGAGAAGATTCTCAAAATAAGCGGCCCAAGTATCTAAAATATTTTTAAGGTCTACTTGTAGCTCCCCATCTTCGTTTTGAATAGCAGTCGATCTAGGCTCTTCTTTAACCTGTTGAAAGAAGTGTTGTTGTGACAAACACAAATGTCTTGTTGTAACAAACTTAAGTTAAACGTAACACGATGCAACATAATTCCAGCATCGAGTGAAGTTATTGTATTTTTAACCGAACAAATGTAATATGTATTCTTGTTATGTTATATTTCAATAACGTGCCCATAGATTATTTTCCAACCAAAACATGAATTTTTGTTTGTAAAAACATACAGTCCCCTTTGTGGCATCTATGCTTCATGTAGGAGCTTTGCCGAGCTAACCAGTTTCGAAAATTCAACTTGGCAATCCGCAACAGCGACATAATTATCATGACAATGCTTTTTTTAAGGTCATTCATTACGTCCGTATCCCATTGTACTCGGGATCTACCTTGCACTCACTAACGTACATTTTTTATAATTCCAGACTGCTAACCAGGTTGAAGAACACACCCAAACCAAGCAATCCTACTGGAACGGATACAACCAATCACATCAGAATCCTCAAGAAGGTTTCTTTTTCAAAATTATATCGGATTCTATACTCTCCATCGTATGTCTTATGTGAATCAAAAATCCCGTCAAACAATTTCAACATTTGCGTTTGTAAAATGCATGTTTTGCGTCCTTGTGTTCGCGACACGCGCAGTACGACACAAGTCATTCAAAAGTACATACACATTGCATTAAACCCCTTAGCACAAGTGCTTGTCCTGGCGGTGCCCAATCTCTTGCGCTTGACCACAGAACAGACACAAAGGATTGCTTATGGACAGTTCCAAAAGTGTGATTAATGTTCATGCCACTTGCACTGACGGTGTGCAGTCTCTTGCGCATGAGCGCAAAACAAGCTCTAAGGAATGCTTATGGTCAGTCTCAAAATTGTGTTTAAGGTTCATGCTACTTACTCTGATGGTGTACAATCTCTTGCGCATGAACACAGAACAAGCTCAAAGGAATGATTATATGGTCAGTCTAAAAAGTGTGTTTAACGTCCATGCAACTTGCACTTACGGTGTACAATCTCTTGCGCATGAACACAGAACAAGCTCAAAGAAATGTTTATGGTCAGTCTAAAAAGTATGTCTAACGTCCATGCAACTTACACTGACGGTGTACAATCTCTTTATTTGCAAAAAAAACTATTTTTTTATTAATTTATAGTTTTATTTTAAATACTCGTAATGATTTATAATGCTATATACATATATTAACAAAATTAAAAAATTAATAGATAATTATATTATATACGTAATTTTAAATTTTACCATAGAAACGGATTTTTCTTTGTGGCGAGCGAGAAGAGCTCTAATAAAATTGCTGATGGCATGCAGCATTTTTTCCTTAAAATCTTCATTGGAAATCTGTTGAAGTTAACGACGTAACACCATGCTGCTCGTTAAATATTAGTTAAATGACTTCTAAAATAATGGAATATTAATTATTAAATTGTTTTAATAAAAATATGTACAAATTTAATGATAAAATTAATGTTTCTTACCATTTTTAATCAAGACTTTTCCGTTCACGAATATGTTGAATCCCAGCAGATGTTTCAGCAGATATTATAAGAAGTATATGAAATTATTACAAATGTCTGAAAAAGCAAACATATCGAAACTAATTTTAGAAGAACGTCTTATAAAATTAAATATAATATTCTAGCTCGCGATGCAAGCGCTAAACATGCACAGATGAAAATGACGCTGAAAATTAATTTAATGTATTTCTTTCCACAAATCATTTTTAGATTCCATGCAATTAAATATTATTCAAAATGTAAAATGTAGATACATATTTTAAAACAATTTTAAGAAATAAAGTTAGTAAATATGTGTACATGTTAAACAACCAAACTACACAAAAGATTACAATAATATTCTTACCTATATAATTAATATGATATATATTTATTAATGTTTCACAGATTTTGTCACTAATTACAGAATAAATTATTTTGGTTTGATTTATTAAAAATCTATCTGCAAACTAAATATGGTCTGAGCAATGGTGGCATCATACGTATCGTACGTATCGTACATTAAATTATTTCTTGATTATTTGATGAGTGAGCGCAGTTTATGCGCGAAACATGCACACGAACTTGTATAACTACTAATCTTACTTGAATTACTTGTAATACTAAATCATTAATTACTTCGGTCTGAAAGACCTAAGTATTACATTCATGAGCTCAAAGTGAAATTCTTACCCCCACTTTTTTTGACATTTCTCGACGTTTTAGGACCTCCTGATTCTAAAAAAGCAAAAAAAAAAAAATGTATGTCTGTCTGTCGGCCGGCCGGCTGGCCGTCATTACCTACGCTGCAGGGAAAACCACTGGAGGGATTTCAAAATTTTTTTTTTCTAAAAATAGGTATACTCAAGGGACAGGTCCGAAAGGACGCTGTGTTCGATAACTGTACCGGAAGTGTGTCAAAAAAATCATTATGTGTGTCAAAACAAGGAAATTTGCATATTTTTGGCTTAAAAAACGTTCATTTTAAGTGATTACGAGTAGGAACATTAAATTTGGAGAAATCTCGATGGTCGGGATTGGTATGTGAGATCAAAAACTAGATTATTGCATTATAAGTTTGTCAAAAAAAAGTTGTCAAGTGTGTCAAAAGAAAGATTTTTATTTATTTTTTTACCTAATTTTTTGGAAAAAATATAAAATTAATTGTTTGTTTGAAATGAAGTTTTATTATTATTATTGAGAATTATGGCATTATAAGTTTGTCAAAAAAGTGTTGTCAAGTGTGTCAAAAGAAAGATTTTTATTATGTTTTTTACCCTATTTTTTGGAAATAAAATTGTTTGTTTAAAATGAAATTTTATTATTATTATTGAGAATTATGGCATTATAAGTTTGTCAACAAAATGTTGTCAAGTGTGTCAAAAGATTTTTATTTAGTTTTTTACCCAATTTTTTGGAAAAAAAATAAATTGTTTTTTTGAAATGAAATTTTATTATTATTATTGAGAATTATGGCATTATAAGTTTGTCAAAAAATGTTGTCAAGTGTGTCAAAAGAAAGGTTTTTATTTATTTTTTACCCAATTTTTTTAGAAAAAAATAAAATTAATAGTTCGTTTGACATGATATTTTATTATTATTATAGAGAATTATGGCATTATAAGTTTGTCAAAAAATAATGTCAAGTGTGTCAAAAAATGATTTCATTTAATTTTTTAGCCAATATTTTGGGAAAAAAAATGTAGCTGTTTTTATGACGTAAATGTAATTTAAAATGAAATTGGACATGGAAATTTTTGAATTTGTTGTAGTTTTTGAAATATTTTTGGAATTTTGAAAAAGTTTGTATTTTTGATTTTGTAATAATTTTTGCAATATTTTTAGAATTTCGGCAAAAGTTTTAATTTTTGATTTTGTAAGAATTTTTGAAATATTTTTAGAATTTTGAAAAATTTTTAATTTTTGATATTATTATAATTTTTGGAATTTTGAAAAAAGTTTGAATTTTTGATTTTGTAATAATTTTTGCAATATGTTTAGAATTTTGGAAAAAGTTTGAATTTTTAAGAATTTTTGAAATATTATTGGAATTTAGAAAATATTTAAATATTTGATTTTATTCTAATATTTAGAATATTTTGAAAAAGTTTGATTTTATTTAATTTAACAATATTTTTGGAATTTTGATTATAATTTTCCGGCAACGTATTGATGTTTCGTGTTAGTTTTGTAATAAATTTTTAAACAGAGATAAAATACTTGTACTTCAACAAAGAGTTATGTTTGATGTACATCGCTGCCCAAAACTAAAAACCATGTCCTCGTGAAAGTTTTTTGCCGAAAACTATATCAAAATCCTTAACCCAGACCGAAGTCTTGATATCTCAGAGCTGTGAGATTTCAGCCCCTCCATATTTTGTTTATTATAACGGCGAACGCGGACCATGCTCAAATCAAACGCACAATAACACATGTTTAATGTTTACAATATTAATTTTTTTTTGCTTTTCGGTAACGACGAACGTGGCCCATCCCCAGAACATGCACCAAAAAATTTATTGTGATTGACAGTACTAATTTATGTTAGTTAAGGACGAGCGCCGATCATGCCCAGAACATATAAACAAACTTGTATCATTACTCTTACTTAAAAAACTTGCATTAATTATTTATATATTCTTTATCATATAGCGATGAGCGCGGTCCATGATCAAAACACGCACATGTTTTGTGTTAACAATCTAATTTATATTTTGATTTTCTTTAAGAACAAACGTAGTCTGTGCACAGAACATTTGCAAAAACATTAATTTTGCGTTTATACTACTAAAAATTATGTTTTTTGTTCGATAAGGGCGAACACCAACTATGCTCAGAACAGGCACACAAAAATGTATTTTTGTATGTTTATAATGCAAGAAATTGTTTTTATAACTTAAACTTGAAGGTTTGTAATGCGACAAACGCAGGGCATACAGAGTAGATCACACTTTTGTGGTTGCGTAGTATTTGAACTGTGTTTAAGAACAACGGACAAGATAAGGACATGCAAAGGCGCTTGTAGAAAGATTGAAAACTTATATTTTTTGTGTACGTTAAACATGCACTATAATAAATCTTGGGCACATTTGCGCTTGTTGAACAGACGCACAGACGCCAATTGTTTGACGGGAATGTAGCGTTCAAGCTCCAATATAGATAAATGCGATTCGTCATGTTGTATAAGCCATAAGGATCAACGTTTGTGACCCATACATCACAACCGGGCTAATCAATGTCTTATATAAACTGTGTTTGGTGTTAGTTGACATATACGGTGAGAGAAACAGAGATGTATATAGTGTTCATAGTTAACCAAGTTTGAATAATGTTGATAGCTGCATTTTGTAGGGAATTGGACTAATATAAGAAAAATTCGTGAATCTTGACCTTGGAAATCTCTTATTTTATCTCTTATCTTATTTTATTTTTTGTAAGATTTCAATTTATATCCATCTCCGGTATTGACAGCACCTTCTCCTCCAAATCATTGCCTGATGGCCTATACAAAAATTCGTATAAATATAATCCTTGTTGAAATAAACCTACCACTTTCAAATATTGACGACGAGCTATATTTGTAGGCACTAATTTACAAATTAAGCTCAACTTACTTTTCATAATCAACTGCTCGTTCACTTTTATGCGAAGAACTTTAGACGAGTTATTTCCACCTTTTCGAATACAATTTAGGGCATCCAATTCAAACTCATCTGTTGCATTTTTTTCAGCCACTATCGATTTAATTTTTTTAAGTAACTGGAATAGCAAAACAACGGTTTCGCTATCTTCGAAGCCGTTTTCTAATACAAATACGCTCATATTTAAAAATATAAAAATATGTTATTTAAAATAAAATAAAAATGTTGAAATTTGTTTGGATTATTTGTTTGCTTTCAAAAATTGCTTCTCGTTAAACTTCTTAACACACAAAACTTAATAAAATTCAACGAAAACTTAGCACTGTTAGAATAAAAACTTCAATTTTAAAAATGAATTAATTTAACAAATTTAATATGAACAATTTCAATTTAATATGAACAAGCTACAGCGATAAACGAAAAAGTTTTTTTCGTCCGAGAAAATTTAGATTCTATTTCTAATTTATCGTCGGCGATGATTATTGCCAGATGTCAATTTTATTTTTATTTGGCTGCAAGGGTAATTTTAAATGTTATTGTGCCGCCAACTGAAAAATATGATTTTCTGATGTTTTTCGCGTTTCTGAGGTTGTAATCGTTTTGTTTTGAGTTGTCAACTGAATTTTCAGTTTATGTTCAAAGTTCGGTTTTATTCATTTAAATATTTTCATAATTTGTATTCTGTATTTTATTTTAAAAATTAGTTATTAGTAAAAAAATTATTATTATTTATTTATTAGTAAAAATCAGTTATTTTTAAAATTGAAATTTGTGAAATTCATTGTGACAAAGAACAAAGTATTTTAGTTTATGCAATTTTATTTTTGACTGCTTTTCACGCTGACGCCTTTGTTGTGGTTACAACAGCGAAATTGTAGACGTTTTTTTTATCGTCCGTGTTGTATTTCTACCTTTAAGTAGACAAAAAAAAACATCTACATATTACTAATTGAGATTGTGACATGATAATCTAAAAAATCAACTCAGAAAAAATAAATGTTTTAATATTATTGACATAACTGCTCCTATGTTTGTCTCAATCCAAAGGCCGGAATCGTAA
Source organism: Diogma glabrata (assembly GCA_963693315.1). Lineage (NCBI taxonomy): Eukaryota > Metazoa > Arthropoda > Insecta > Diptera > Cylindrotomidae > Diogma > Diogma glabrata. The sequence continues at coordinate 15,839 of CAVNZG010000370.1, forward strand.
TAAGTTGGCAAATTATAAGCGAATTTCTTTATATATGAATATTTTTATTTTTAGAGCAATATTCGAAATATCAGTCGTTACAATTTCCTGGAACACTTGGAAATAGAGCACTTACATCTAATGAAACTAGAATTTCGGTTTATTTCACTTCAATATTTTTTATCTTGTTCACTAAATCCATTGAATTTTTGCTAGCTAAGTACGGAAATGGCACAATCTTTCTAAATTCTGAGATCAGAAATTTTGAAATATTTTCGAATAAAAAAAAAAGTTATAAGCGTCATGTCTCTCTTCCGTCTTCACACGAGACAAGATTCAAAAAAACAACAAAAATGGAGTTTATTAAATTAAGTGCCAAGGATGTAGTAAAAAGTATATAGGATCATCAAAAAGGAAAATACACACGAGGTTCAAAGAACATATACAAATGTCAAAATTCACTATGAAAAATCAGCCCTAGCAAACCAAATTGTAGACAAGAACCATAAAATTGACAATAGCAATTTAAATCTAAAAAACCAAGTTCGAGATAATCGCAAATTAGACGTAATAGAATCTTACTACATACAGCAAGAAAAAGGAGAAAATTTAATCAACAACGACTGAGGTTCAGTTTCCAGCCCACTATTTAATATTAGAAAATTAAACCCATTTTTCTTAAGCCTTTAATATCCTTAGATTAATTTTTCACTAATTAGTTTTTTAAATTTTTGGAAAAACCGTGTTTCAATTATGATCACCTTCCGTTCATAAATATTTTATAACTTTGATTTCATTTTTGTCATGTACTGTTTAAATGGTTTAGTTTTATTTTATTGTTTAAAAGATTTATGTACTGCCATTTAGTAGGTTTAACAACTATGTTAATTCTTTAGTAAGTTTAGTTTAGAAACAATTATCCCAGAGAAAGGACTCTTAAATTTCGAAAATATTAAGATATTTTAAATAAAAATTTTTTGAAGTGTATAAGACAAATTGTTTTAATTTATTAAAGATTTTAATAAGGCCTTGAGGATTTTTGTTCTAATACTGTGACTTAAAATCCATCGTAAACTGTCAAGTACTTTTCTAGAAAACCCTAGAACAGAAGATTGGTTAAGATAATTAGAATTAAGATGTGAATTAAGACGTGTTCTAGACAGAGTTGTGAAAACTTAACCGTTTTTGATTTTCCTGAAACTTGGCATATAAGTAGTATGGACAAAATAAAAATATAACTTATTTTAAAATTTTTTTAAAGTGCATAGTTTGAGCATAGGGGGCACCCCAACATGCATGAAAAATGAAAATTCTGCCAATCCGATGTAACTTTGAAATTAAATTGCTCAAGAACGGCTATACCGATTTCATCAAACTTTTTTTTGGTTGATAGATGATTAATTAGTCATTTGAAAAAAAAATTAATTTATTGTTTTTATAATTAATTTTTAAATAAAAATATTAAAAAAACTTTTTTAAAGATGGCGCTAGGGTCAAAGATCAATTAAAATTTAATTAATTTTTTTTCTGAAAACAGTTCTATTCTTACTCTAAAATATATCAAATTAAAAAAGGGGCCAAAATTCTTGTTCTTGAGATATTTAATTTTAAAGATTTTTAGTACGGCTGAAATTTGAATTTTTCTTCATTTTTTCAAACAACTTCCATTAACAAAAAATTTTAAAATCAATTAAATTTTAACTTTTTTTATTTTTTTAATATAGTTCTAACCTTCCTTTAAAATATATCAAATTTACAAAGAGGCGTTAATTCGCGTTCTTGAGATATTTAATTTTAAAGATTTTGAGTGCTTTTAAAATTCTAATTGTTTATTATTTTTTCGAACAATTTTTATCATCAAAAAATTTTAACCACTGAAGTTCGAGAAAATAATGAGCAATTAAATTTTAATCGGACCAAAAATCTTTAAATTTAAATATCTGAAGAACACGAATTAATGCCTCTTTGTAAATTTGATATATTTTAAAGGAAGGTTAGAACTATATTAAAAAAAGTTAAAATTTAATTGATTTTAAAATTTTTTGTTAATGGAAGTTGTTTGAAAAAATGAAGAAAAATTCGAATTTCAGCCGTACTAAAAATCTTTAAAATTAAATATCTCAAGAACAAGAATTTTGCCCCCTTTGTTAATTCGATATATTTTAGAGTAAGGATAGAACTATTTTCAGAAAAAAAAATTAATTAAATTCCAATTGATCTTTGACCCTAGCGCCATCTTTAAAAAAGTTTTTTTAATATTTTTATTTAAAAATTAATTATAAAAACAATAAATTAATTTTTTTTTTCAAATGACTAATTAATCATCTATCAAACAAAAAAAAGTTTGATGAAATCGGTATAGCCGTTCTTGAGCAATTTAATTTCAAAGTTACATCGGATTGGCAGAATTTTCATTTTTCATGCATGTTGGGGTGCCCCCTATGCTGAAACTATGCACTTTAAAAAAATTTTAAAATAAGTAGTATTTTTTATTTTGTCCATACTACTTATATCCCAAGTTTCAGGAAAATCAAAAATGGTCAAGTTCAAATTTCGACTTTTTCACCTACGTTTTTCAGCTATAGTTAATTACAAAAATCTAAAAAGTATTATATATATGAAACACTTATCGAAATCATGACTATACACATAAATACATTTGCGATATGAATTTTTAAAATATTAAATAATTTCTCATCTAATTTGGTCAAATAAAATAAAATTAGTTCATATAGAAGTAGGGTTACCAACTCTTGAAAGCGCGCGACCCGGAGATTTTATTTTATTTGTTTCGTTTATTTTAGTCTTTTTTAATTTTTATAACTTTTTGTATTCTCTTTTTTCTCTTCTCTCTCTTCTTTCTCTTCTCTTCTTTCCTATGGCTACGCTTTTTCGTGGCTTGTGTATTATATATATGATAAAAATTTAATTTAATTTAATCTCAATCATGCTTTATAATGAAATTAATACAGCATAATCTGCATTTTCCTGTAAACTCGTTAACTTTTTCAAGCCCCTCATAGTTTTGATTTTTCAACCATTCGTTATTGAACAAGACGTAATAACAATTTCTTTTATTGTCATAGTTTTGTTTGGGATTATTTTCATTTGACTGATATTTATTATTTAATAGTAAAATCAACAAACTCACAGTTTTATATGGCCAACTAATTAAATTCAAATGTCAAAACCATTCAAAATTAACAACAAAAAACTATTAACATTAACCCAATATAGACATAAAACATCAAATAGCTTATACGTAATATGGAAAAACAAAATATCCAATGAACCAACATAAATAACCAAAAAACTCATTGCACAACTAAACTCGGCCGTTTTCTAATACACAGAGTTTCGGTTTTTTTGTTTTCAAACGAATTCTGTTTATTTGAATTGAAAGAAATTTGACATTTTTTTATTTTTTATGTAATTATTATTTCGCCCGGAGATTTGCCTTCCAAACCCTGAGCCCGGAGATTTGCCGGCAAACCCTGAGTCTCCAGGTGAAAAATACTCAGTTGGTAACCCTATATAGAAGCTAAGGTCTATGCTCATTAATGACCTGAGAGTTAAGGTTTGTTTTGTGATAATGATCGAGTTTCTTGGTAAGTGCTAAATAATCTCCATTATTTTGAAAAGTTATCTTAATTTTTAAATTTAGTGACCAGATTTGTATGACAAAATCAGCTTCCACAAAAAAATCTAATTTTGTATATGCAAGGCAATAACATTAGAATGGAAGTATAGATATTAGATTCGACTGCATGTTGCTCTATCAACTTTTAATTCACAGATTGGTTTAATTAATAAAGACATAAAAATTTAGTAATTAAAACAACTCCGCTATCTTAAGATATATACTTTTGAAAGTAAAAAATTATAAATATAGCTGAGAATTTATTGCAAAATTATATTGATACAAAAAAGAAATGTGACTCAGGTTCAAGCCTTAGTCAATGAGTTGTAGAATAACAAGTCCAAAATTAATAGAATTAAAAGTCGGTTATTTATTGTTATTTCTGTTATTGCTCGAAAACGTGTTTAATTAAACTGGTAATACCACAGCTTAGAATGCAGTTGAAAACTAGTCGACGTTTCATTTTTAGAACTGAATATGCTGTCCTGACCCAAATGTGGCTTGTTATGAATAAAATTAGAGTATGATTGTAAAACTAACTGGTTTTGTGTTAAAGAATAACTACATTCTATTAACTGTTACGACTGATGTTGGCCCAGAACTTTAACATTGTACAATAAAGATTTTAATAAAGATACGATTGATAACATAAAAGTAAAGAAATGTATTTTTATTTAGTCTCCACGATAGAGTTTCATCATACATAATTACTATGGTTTGACGACACCGCTTACTTCAGTATTTGCACTTTGGAAACGAGCAAACGTGAGATATCGCATATCACAAATAATCACAATGAGATTCCAATAGTCAAGGTAATATCCTAAGGGTGCTGGCGGATGAACTCAATTTAGTCAACTATAGCAATCAAAATTATAGTTATGCAGTATTCTACGATAATGCCGCGCTTTTGCTTACTTACTTTTACTAAAAAATGAATATTTATATAACACTGTATGTGAGCTTAACCATTGAGGAACATGACCAAGGAATATTCCACTAGCCGGATTTTTATCGCCAACCCCATTTTAAATTTGTTCTGAGACTGATTCAACAGCTGTACAATTACAGAACGGTGTAGTTGAAACAACCGCTTGTTATTCATCTGTGAAAATGAAATAAAATTCAACCAATTTTGATTTTTTGATGATAAATCGTTTCATACTATGCAGCTGACAGAACAATTTTGAAATTTATTTTTTTATCATATTGTCTTGACCGATCACTATATGTTAGAAGAATCAAAGTTTACTGTAGCTTTCGTGTTAAACTAAAGAAATAAATGTCAATATTTAGAGATACATAAAGATGATATAGATACATATAGACGTTAAACGTGGTGTATTGAAACATTGTTTTGAATCCGATTCAATTGAAGCACATTTTGTGTGTGTATGATCGGGAGTGATTTATTTGCAGAAGAATCAAATTTATCGAATAGATAACTTGGATGGGTCGTATTAGCAACTATATAAGCAGAATTACAAAAAAAAATTTCAAATATAATAATATAAATTCAGTTATTAATATAGCTTTATTGTTTAGACAGATAAAACATACAAATTCGGTTTAATACACAAAACATACCATAAGCATAGGATTAATAGAAGAAAAGAGCCGTATACGTTGACGCTCACTGCACTTATAACAATTTGTCCCAATTGTATATCAGGTTAAAAAGTTAGTAACAGTAAATAAAATTCATTTCGGAACGCTTTTTTGGGCGGTTTTTTAAAGCTATTAAAAAACAAAAAAAGACAGAGAGGACAAGAAAGAAAAACACCAAGACAAGAGAGACGACAAAGAGACAAACACCATTGGAAAAGTTTCCAATTGTAAAGATATTTGATTATCTTATACCTATATATGTCTTCGATCCAGATACAAAATGTTTTTACAGCATAACGTCTGGTTAATAAGCTAAATGGCTTTGAAAACTTTAATAAAAGGCATAGGTATGCGTTACTTCGAATCCCATTAGCCTCATTTAAAAAGTTACAATAAATTAAATAAATTATTTATTTTTTTGAAATAAAACATATTTAAATTTTAAAATTTGAATTTCACAAAGTTAAACCGCAAAGATAGTTATTAATTTAATTTTGTTTTTTCTAAAAATAGCTAATAGTGTTTGATAGTTTGCCAAGTTTGATAATGACCAAAGAAGTCGTTTAGCAGCTACATCAGTTGTTTTAAATCGTTTCGGCTGGCGCCCCCTATGATGGGGATAGATTCTAATCAACTTCTACGCCCATTATGAAACTTGACAAGGATTACCTATACACTATTAGCTATTTTAAAAAAAAAAATTTATATAAATTTAAATGGTAATTGGATCAACAACTATATACCGTTGTTGGTTATTGTTGTGCGACTATTACTGATTTGAACTGAAGCTCTTTTATATTGACATTTGATGACCGAAATTGTTTGCGTAGATCATTTAAATCCTGTCAATACCAGAAAAATGTTTTGATGTTTTTCACATTTAAGAAGTTTGTTTAATTTTTTTCAAAGAAAAAGGTCAACCACTACATATTTTACTAATATTTTATGAAATTTCAACAATTTAATAATCAATATTCAATACGCTATTAAATATAAAACCGATAAAACTTTTAACAGACAATAGAAACACTAATTGATTTTCTGCATCTAACCATGCTCTTTAATCAACCTTTGGAAATTATTTACACCCAGTTTACAAAACAGGTGCTAACAGCAATTCATTCAAAAATAAATTATTCAGAAATTTATATAAAATTGAGTTTTATTCAATATTAAATAATTTGATTTGCACTGATGATCTTTAATTAAGTTTAAATGTTTAACATATTGAAATAAAGATAACAACAGAAATAAATTAAAAACGGAAGCAGTTTAGTACCATTTAGTGTTCGACAAAAAAATTTTTTAATCGATTAGCAAACATATTAATTCGTTTCCTTATAAAATTGTTTTTTAATCTTTCCGTTAATCGCACACATATCGGCCTACGCAAACGCTTTTCCAACCCGTTTTGAATTACTCAGATTTTTGGTTTTTTGATAATTTATTTTAACGACCGTTTGTCCAGCACTTTTATCAAACAATATAAAAGTCTCACTGATTACAGTTTAATTCTAACAATAACAAAAACGACAAAAGTTCTATTACGCCATGTACTACTTAGAATATTCTAACTTCTAAAAGTATATTCTAAAATGTACTGGAGTAGCTATTAATAATTACTCAGACATGTCTGCAGCCGCACTGGTATTTTTATGTTGTTGTGTAACAAAATATTTAATTTTCAACCGCTAGATATTTCTGTTAATCGGCTCGGTAGAGTCATTTCCCGTGTTATTGTTTGGTTCTACATTTTTAAAATTATTATTGTTTAAATTACAGAATAAAAAGATGGGTTTCTCATCAATAAAGTTGAGTATAAGTACGTGGACCTACAGGCAAAGAAGCTCGCCATTTTCCATGTTGTCACAAATTCTCTTTGAGATGGATGACTAACTACTACAGTATATAGAAAGCAAATCAGTAAATATACAGATTTGGTTATCTGATTATTGGTCGTCGTAGCATTCTGAAAGTATCAGACTGTGCATGACCAAGATGAGCTGATTCACAACGTGAAATTATTGTCATTATACTTCGATTTCAAAATACAGGTTTTGATTTCATTATGAATTTATCATCAAGCTTCCAACCTAGTGTGAAATAAATTAAAAATAATACAAAATTAGCGCTTTTACAATAACATAATTTAATGATTTAAATACCCTGTGTTTCACCTTCGTTTAATTAAATCATTAATTAAATTATTATTAGTAGTATTAAAATTTCTTAATTAATAATATAAAGCTTGCTTTGAAATAGAAAATTAACTAGCATAAGATACAACAAAAATTAATAACTGCAACATTAGTCGGATTACCTAATACCTGCCAAAAACTATAAAAATCAAAATCTAGTATTCTTCACATCATTGTGCCTAAGTAAGAGCACGGTTCCGGAGGTAGGTATTTTTGTGAAAACGATGTTTTGTATAATTAATTATGTAATATAATAATTTATTTGTAGATTTATCATCCTACTCGATTGTTGAAAAGCACAGTTTTTTTACTTGAAAATTGGGGCTAAAACATATCATTATACAATATAAATAGATGTCAATTAACAATTTCGTGCGTTAATTCTACGGGGACTATGTAGGATGTAATATTGATTAATAGCAGTTTTTCCTGTCAGAGGTAAACTATACAATTATTTAAGGCAGTTTGCATTACTGAATTTCATGCGTTTGTTTCTACGTAAAGCGGGAGGGAGTTAAACGTACAGTTCATTACCTCCGACACTAATAAATAAAATTTTTTTTAATAAAAAGTGTTGTGTTATAGGAATTAAAATATGTATCCCAACAACACAAATATACCTTTTACGACCTAGGTCTTACAACAACATGCGTTCTGAGATGTTATGAAGACTTTTTTTTAAACTTTGTGGATTGAACACTTCGAACCCCTTCTATTGATTCAGGCAGAGCATTCCATTTGTATGATGTGCGGACAAAAGTATCACTCTGCATTCTGTCCGGATCAAACCGGATCAGGCAGCCCTACTAGAAACGGATTAAATACAAAATGTATCATTTTTGTAAAAACGTTATTTTCAAAATGTTCAAAAATTCGTTTATAAATATATCCTATCTTTATACTTACCTAATACCTATGTGTAGTCATAACGCAGAGAAGCGACAACTTATGTATATCTGAAATTCCGAAAACTATGTATATCTAAAATGGATATTACTCTAGTGAACTATAACCAAATGAAATTAATTCAAATGAGATAGGACTCAGATCAGGCCAAATAGGGTATAACTTAATTAGAAAATCATATATAATTCTGATCCGGCATTTACTACTATAGGGATAAGAATGTCTTCGCAGTCCAGGCCGGATAAGGACAAATAGGACGTGTCCTTTAAGTGAAATCAAGGTATGATTTCTGATAGGAGTAGGATTCACATACCCTATTAGGGTCTACCTTATTGCACCCTGATCTGACCCGATCATAATAGGGTATGCATATGAATAAAATGCTAGTCGGGGAGTAAAACGGAGAAAAGAATATGGTTGCGGCATGATGGAATCGATTTCATTTGAGTTGACCAGCATATTTATAATTCACTATATTAAGTAGTTGTTTAATTTTGGAACTGGCCACAAATAGCATTTATTTGGCACTACTGGCGGTTGGTTTTAGTGATTCGTTGTCGTTCCTTTTTGTTGTCGGACTTACTTAGTTTTGAACCGAACCGATTTGTATAAAATTTGTTTCATATATCATTTTCTATGTCCTAAAAGTCATCCAAACGGTCCAACTTGTCAATCCGACCGTCGGACAATAAAATTGGATGTTATCTACAGACGATCCAACTTGTTATCTGATTATGTAAATTTGCTTTTAATTTTTGTTTTGAAAACTTATGTCGAATTCTTTTTGTCCAGAAGAATTTTGGTTATAAAAGGTTAAGCTGATACAAAAATATTAGTATTACAATTTTGAAATCGATATTTAATTACATTATTTAACATTCGTTTGCTTATTCTTTTCACCTTGCAAGACCAGAACGCAATGATAATGACCCCTGAAAAATTTCAGCCCGAGTGAGAATTTCTTGCTAGGGTTGAACAGTAACACGCTAGGGCTGAAATTAACTGTACACCTGTGATATGGTACATACAATATTTTTTTTTCGCCTACGTATTATTATAGCGGCCTTAAAGTGTCACTTTTTAACCATATATTTTGTTGTCATAGTTTCGTCCAAAAAAGTAAAAAACATTTTTATTTGTTTAAATTCTAAAAAAAATAGAATTTTTTAGCAAAGCAACCTTTCGATTCCAAATTTCCTAATCCAATTAAAATATTTGTTATTCTTTGTTGTCATAGTTATACGATTTGTTTGAAAAGAAATAATAAATATATTGGTCAAAGGCTACTTTGACTTATTGGTCAAAGGCTAAATATTTTTATTTCAAAATTTATAAAATGTTTAATTTTGATTTAGATTAAACAATTTTTTTTCAAATATTTTTCTTGCGGCGAATAAAAAATAGTATACGATGCACGGACGTAAGCTATTTTGGACTTAATGTGGGTGCAAATCTCGGCTAGCGAATCGATTTGCAAACTCTACATACGTCCAAGCTACCTTAGCTTTACGTCCTTACTTCAAATTGTATTATTTTATACTTACAAGAGGACATAAAGTAGCAAAACGAAGGCGTAAAGTAACAATAAAAGGACAAAAAGTAATAATAAGAGGGCGTAAAATAATAGAGAAACTGAAAGCAGAGTAAAATAATTCATTACGTATAGCAAGCATAAAAAACGAAGAAAAGTAAGCAGTCGATAATTTATTGAATTTTTATTTTGAAGTATCTCAATTTTTCTTGATTTTTCAATATCAAACTCGATTCCTTCAATAAACTTTTGTTTTGTTATCTCCTTATCTATAACTATAAAATACAGATAAAAACAAATATATGTAATTTTTTTGTTTTCAGTAGGATAATACACTTTAAGACTTTACTACATTTTAAGTTGATAGCACGTATGGTTTGTGAGAAAATCGATTATGTATAAATTTGGATAGACACCGAAGTCTCAATAATAGGGTACAGTTTATACTTTTTCAAAGTACGAAACCCTGAAGAAAAAAAATATGTTGGTCTAAAATATCTATGTACCAAATTAAGGGTCAAAAGATCTAGTAGTTTCATAGATATTATATCTAGATATTTGCAGACACACTCTTTTTGACCCCCATATCTCGAGTCATAATTGATCTGCGGCTGTGAAAATCAATTTTATAGTATATATTGGCCTAAGATATTAGTGTACCAAATTCAGGGTTTAAAGGTCAAGCAGTTTATGAGATAGTTTGTCCAGGCAGGCAGATACACACACACAAATTGTTGGGCCTCCATATCTCGGGTCACAATTGACCAGCAGATCTGAAAATTAATGGCATAGCATATATTAGCCTAAAATACTTGTTAACCAACAAGTCAAGCAGTTTCTGAGATATCGTGTCCACAGACATACACACACACAAACCCGAGCAGAAATTTGTCAGGGCTCAAGTTAAGTCCTGATCAGATTTGCCCTAATCCAGATCAGGTACTGGTAGGCCAGCCTTATTGAGCCCTGATCATGAGTGTAACGGACCAGACCATGATATATATTTATATATTATATACATAAATTAATCTAATTAAAATAAAAAAATTACAATAGAAAAAAATTAAAACACACATACCACCTTATGACTATTATTATAGTCTTTCAGCCGAGAAGAGATAACTGAAACATACATGAAACGATTTTAGCTATTTATTTCTAAAATGGATATTACTCTAGTGAATTTTAACCAATTGAAATTTTAGATAGGGGTCAAATACGAAAAACCTGATCATGGCCGAATATATTAAAATAAGGTTAACCCTAAAAGGGTAATGTCAGGCCCTGAGCAGGCCCACATCAGATTACCCTAATAGGGCTCTTGTATGACTGACCAGGCCCTGATCACGCTCTCATTGTTTTCAGGTTTTCCCTTAATAATTTCTGCTCGGGAACGGACGGGATTGCAATCGCATAAGCTATCTGTATAATTTTCGATAGTTAATAATGGTTTAAGGCACGATTACATATGTTTTACTCGGACTAAAATGGAATTTGGAACTTCTAGGATTGGGGTACTCCCCTATAGCATTGCATCACCACATTTTTACTCGTTCTAAAATCCATAATTTTGTATCCTAGTGTTAAACAAAACACTCAGCCCTATTCTGAAATACTAAGTATTTGAATTAAACTCAACGCGTTCGATTCGATATTAAAAATAATTGGTATTCTGAAATACTTCGTATCGAACAATTTTTGACGCATCAAAAACAAAAAATAACGCACAGAAAAGAAATTGAAATGTCAGAAATCTTATACAAAAAAGAAACTGTCAAAAATCTTTTGATTTCTGAAAACTGTTAAAGTATTTTGTCATCTGTTGATTATTTTAAATGTTCTAATCAAAGAATTATTTATTTATATTTCGATAAAAACTATATTAATTAAGTGTGAGTGTTTATTTACTTCAACAAAAACCTAAATTGAAACAAAGCATTAAATTAAATAACTAATACGATAAATCTATTTTTACTAGATTGATAATTATTCAAAAAAATTATGTTAATTAGGTGAAATTTAAAGACAGAACTGATTATAGCAATTGTTTATTAAAAGAACAAAACAAATTAAAAGGATTCTGTTGTTTTGTTAAGAAACATATTTTTGGAAAAACCCATGTCCTTCTTTCAGTATCAAAGAAATGAAATAGTTTATTTTTGTTTTATGATGTTTGACGCCATAAAGATTAGAAATAATTAGACTAAAATACAATACAATAGCTAAAAACCAATAATAAAACATCTTCTTCATTTAAGTTTGCTTATTTTTTTTAAGAATTCTTATTAAACTTCATTCAACTTTACAATGTATGAAGTGAGTAGAAAAAACAAAATTATTCGATACTTAGTTTTCTAGAATACGAATCATCGAAGACTTTCTTATGCGTTGAAATTAAATTTAATATGAGTTTTCAAGAATACCGATTTTAAAGTATCGAATAAAATTCATTAAAAAAACCGTACGCGTTCGATACTTAGTATTTCAGAATAGGGCTGACTATTTCTAAATTCTAATGCTTGAAAATTTAACTGTATTGTGTTTACTTTTTGAGAATAACAACATTTTGTTTCCATTCTGTGTATGATCCACGAATCTATATTCTATGCACATTTTGTGCACTTTATTATTTTTAATAATTTTTAGGTTTTTTTTAATATTCTAAATTTAGTTGAAGCTTAAAAGTATTTGATTGCCAACGTCATACCCATTTGTGTTAAGTTAACATTTTTAAATCATGTAAACATTGTATCCAAAAGTTGCTTAGAACTGTCAGGAATAAATTCAAAAACATGTGATGTATGACTTTTGTGACTAGGATCTTCCAATACGATATGAATCTTTCCTAAACTAATATTTTTGATAATATTTTTGCATTTGTAAATGTAATTTACATTACATTTGTAATGTAAATGTCCATTTTTTAACGATACAACTGAAATGAAAAAAAAAAACAGAATTCAAAAAAATTTAAAATTTGACTTACGTATAAAAAATTATAATAATTTTCCACACTTTTCACTTTTCACAATTTAAGTATCAGTAAACCGACATGAAAAATGACAAACAAAAAATATCAAATAAATATATATAATCATTTTTTGGAATCACTAAAATTAAGTATTCAAAGCGCCCGTTTGTTTTTTGTGAATATTTCCATTACTTTCACAAAAAAAATTCTTACGAACATAATTTTAGATGCAAATAAAAATAAAATTCATCAATTTATTATACGAAAGTCGAGATAATGTGACTTAAATAATAATAATAAAGTAAAATAATAAATAATGTGACTTAAATAAATAATAAATTTAAATAAAACCAGTCATTTTAAGAAATGTTGAACTACTTTTTTTCTCTCTCCATTTTTTTTAATTCTTTGTTTATTATTCTTATCATTAAAAATATGTATTTTGTTTCGTTTTGTTTTTTATTATTTGTGAAGCATGTAGCTATAGACATTATTCTCGAGAATTCTTTTTCTCGATTTCTCAAGAATTCCCTATAGATTTTTATTTCTCATTTCTCAAGAAATTTTGTTTTATTTCTCGAGAATTTGAAAAAAGTTAAAGACAAACAAAAATCACTCATTAAATTTTTTAAACCTTAAATTTATAATAGTTTATGTAACAAGTACGCAAAATATGGTTTTAGCGGACGAATCGTAATGTTTCCGGACGAGGCGCTAGCCGAGTCCGTAATATGAAGATGAGTCTGCTAAAGCCATTTGCGTACGTGTTGCATACAACGTTTTTTAGTATTAGCTCTTAGGATTTTTTTTCTAATTTATTGCTTAATTTGTATTCTTGCGTACCTAAAAATTTGAGTTTTGAACAAAACTTATCAAAGCAATTGTGATTATAATTTGAAAAATATGGAGGGGCTGAAATCTCACAGCTCTGAGATATCAAGACTTCGGTCTGGGTTAAGGTTTTTGATATAGTTTTCGGCAAAAACCTTTTATGAGGACATGGTTTTTAGTTTTGGGCAGCGATGTATATCAAACATAACTCTTTGTTAAACTACAAGTATTTTTTTTAATCTCTGTTTAGAAATTTATTACAAAACTAACACGAAACATCAATACGATGCCGGAAAATTATAAAAGATCATAAATTAACATAATTTAGTAAAAAGATGATACAATCAGCAAACTACTCAAAAACCTCTCCATTTAGCGTTTCGAGAAAATATTACAAAATCACAAATTCATATTTCTTTCAAAATTCCAAAAATATTGTAAAAATTAAATAAAATCAAACTTTTTTCAAAATTCTTAATATATTCCAAAAATTATTACAAAATCAAAGATTAAACTTTTTTCAAAAATTCTGCAAATATTGCAAAAATTATACAAAATCAAAAATTGAAACTTTTTTCAAAATTCCAAAAATATTCCAAAAATTAGAATAAAATCAAATATTTAAACTTTTTCTAAATTCTAATAATATTCCAAAAATTCTTAAAAATTCAAAAATTCAAACTTTTTCCAAAACTCTAAAAATATTACAAAAATTATAACAATATCAAAAATTGAAACTTTTTCCAAAATTATAAAAATTAAAATAAAATCAAAAATTTTAAATTTTTCAAAATTCTAAAAATATTCCGAAAATTCTTACAAAATCAAAAATTGAAACTTTTTCAAAATTCCAAAAATATTCAAAAACTATAACAAATTCAAAAATGTCCATGTCCAATTTCATTTTTAATTATATTTTCAGCAAACTATTCAAAAACCTTCAATTTAGCGATTCGAGAAAATATTACAAAATCACAAATTCATATTTCTTTCAAAATTCCAAAAATGTTGTAAAAATTATAATAAAATCAAACTTGTTTCAACATTCTAAAAATATTCCAAAAATTATTACAAAATCAAAAATTGAAATTTTGGAATTAAATATTTAAACTTTTTCTAAATTCCAATATTCCAAAAATTCTTAAAAATTCAAACTTTTTCCGAAATTCTTAAAATATTGCAAAAATTATTACAAAATCAATAATTGAAAATAAAAATTAAAATTTTTCAAAATTCTTAAAAAATTTCAAAAATTCTTACAAAATCAAAAATTGAAACTATTTTCAAAATCCTGAAAAATATACAAAATTCAAAAATTCTATTTGTTCCAAAATTCTAAAAGTATTACAAAAAATTATGACAAAATCAAAAATTCAAACATTTTCCAAAATTCTAAAAATTTTGCTAAAATTATTACAAAATCAAAAAATATTGTAAAAATTAAATAAAATCAAAAATTCAAAATTTTTT
>CAVNZG010000371.1:0-19000 GCA_963693315.1 Diogma glabrata
AACGGTCGTAACCACAAAAGAGCGTAGAGAAGGTGTGATTGCTTCTACAATCACATCGCGCGCGAAACGACCAAAAACGGATACCAAAAAAGATATGGCTTAGTTAGACAACATCAAATCTTATATTTCTATTATATCCTATAATATATCTTATATCTTCTGTCCGTAATGAAAAAAAGCGAGCGTTCATGATATAACAAAAAATGATTTAGTTTTATTCATCATTGCAAAAAAAAAAAAAATTTAAAAAACAAATAGGCTTTTATTCCTTCTTGTCTGCACGTAGTTGAGAACATCTTCTTGGAAGTGGCCGGTATTTTTTCTCTTCTTGTGCTGCGCTTTTTACTGGAGCCTTGACTCCAGCTTGCTCCCGTTCCCGACGCAAGACGCGCATACGTTCAATGTCGGCCTTTGCCTAAGCGCGTGCGTCCTGTACTTTTTTAAAATTTTCACTTTCCATGTTCACTTTCAGAAACTTCTTATGCACAATAATTTTGTTCTTGTACAGACGTGAAGTGTTCGTTGTTGCAGTTGACATAGAACTGAGCATTCGCAGAAATATATTTAGGTGACAAAGCTCAAAAATCCAACGAATTAATCACGTAGCAGATGGAGTAGAATAAATATTCATTGTATACGACATAGTTTATTTAGATACAGTCAAATTTTGTTTAGGATAATTTTTTTACTATAAATTGTTTACTGACCAGTGGAATTTGAAATAACAACAAATACTACACACTAACAGTGTATGTCCTCATCGTCGTCTCCGTAATTATTAATCATCAATCAATTGATGAAATTCATGCAAATATGCATATATCGATTTTTGTTCCACATTTTAAAACGCTCATTATTTGGTCAAAAAATGTCTGATTTCATTGAAATTAGTAACATTGGAAAGGTATTTGTGTATTTTTTACGTATTTGAACTTATCTGTGCGATTTGATGTAAAAGAAATTCAGAAAAAAACATTATACATTACATGGCATGCAAAATTAGGCTTAAATCGACATTCCGGGTCAACAAAACAATATTTTTCCTCTCAAATCGCACCGGCAATTAAATTAACGTATAGACACACACTAATGCCTTTCCAACAAGACCAAGATCGTAAAAATCGGCTGGAATTTAATGAAATGGCGGCTGTTCTAGCGATTCGCTCTGGAGATATATAAGCTTATTACATAAATCGACAATCCCGAAACCCAAGACACTGGTTCAGATCACTTATTTCTATGCCGACACTGTTTTTGGGAGCCCCTTATGCGAAAAATGAGTGTAGCCAAGGGGGTTACAAAAATCCTTTGTAAATCAATCCACCCTACTATCTATTCTTAATAGTGCTCATAATGCAGAGTTTAAGTTTTGTTAAAGGTTGTGTTATGTTAATCTAAAGTTTAAAAGTTGTGTTAATTTAAATTAAAAGATAGACTATTTTGAACATAATACTTTAATAGGTTTTGAAAATTCCAGTCCCACTTTTAATTCAATTTCAACCTTCAAATACATCTGAAAAAATTACAAAATATGGGACTCGTTAATTCGTATAATAAAAATCAAGAGTACAATTAAAATCACAAGTAAAATGCAACATCACTAACAAAAAATTTAACATTTCATCATTAATCATTTTGACAACAATTTCTGTAAATACAATAAATTTATCACTGATGCAGATACGAAACAAAATATGCAAATTAAAATATTTGAATTTTTTTAATCTCACCTGTACAGTTTTTAATCATTATAAATGAATGTCTAACATAAACCAAAACAAAATATTTATTTTAAAATGTAATGAAATCTCGCGAGTTGCCTTTTGAATTAAGTTTATCTCGTTTTATATTTTATAACCAAGATTATTACTAAAGATGTATCATCTGCTTTTTTTTGGGTTGAATTAATCTTGCCAACCCAAACCATCATTAAAAACTACTTATTGTATATTATGTAGTATAATATTTGTATACTAATAAAAATAAAAATACCGTCAATCTAATCTAAACCGCTCATGGTATTTATATTTTAATTTCACTTTCTTTCCCTCGAGTTTATAATTAAATCTTAAAAAAGGAAACTTCCGGAAATTATATCAATTTTATTATGTATGGTTGGAATGGAGCACCGGTTATTTATTATTATGATGATCCTTATGGTATTAATTTAAATTATCACTATTTGCTTACACGCTTGATGTTTTTATAAATTTTTATTGAAAAGTACAAAATAGTAACAAAGTTATCAGCTTTTCTGTAATGTAAAGTCCTAAAATAATTCTCCCGCCGCATCGATTTCTCGAAAACTGTTTATCTGAAAAAAAATACCAAAGTTCATTATTATGTTATTTGTATAAATTTATAATATTTTTCATTATAATCGTTGTAGTTCTACGTATCTGTCTTTTTTTTGTCGGGTAATTCAAAATTTGCTAATTTTTCCGCCCTTATTTTGTAATTTTTTAATAAAATTTTTTTTGGGAATTCAAAATTTCACAAATCGTCTCTCGAAGGTTTTCGTTATCATTGATTACGAATCCGATGTTCAAAAGCAAGTGATGATGGTCCTAACCTCTTAAAACCATTCCAAGAAGTGGAAGGGCAGTGATACAAAAAACTGAACATTTCGCATCGGAAATAGTATGTTTAGTGGTTTTCGGGGTCGCTGATCACGAATCCAATTAAATAAATTTAAAACCCCAATGCGATGCACGATATAATTTCTATAAAAATTTCACTTCTTCCGTTTTATATAGCTGATTGAGTTGTAAACTGAAGAATTTCATTTTCAAGTATGGGATTCTTGCGTGGAAAAATTCAAATATATGTTTTGAAATTCCTTCTTCATTACCTTTCTCTACAACCGTTCCTTTTTTTCATGCTTGTGAAAGGAGAGCTACAGCTACTGCTTCTAAACTTTCCTATAATATGCCTTTTTCATTGATCTCGTGCTTCTTTTGTCTCGTTTTTTCTAACAAAGGAATAAAGGTTAAGATACATACATATACGATCTCAACCTTTATTTGTTGTAAAAAAAACACAACTTAGCATTCCTTGCATGGAAAACAACGTTGTTTAGATTTCAAAGTATTTTTATGGTTTGATTATTGTTATAAAAAAAATAATGCGTACTAACAGACATACATAATATTAGTGTTTGGTTTGTGTCATTGTGTAATCAGGGACCTTGAAAACTTCCGAGATGATAATTTTAACTTTCAAAAATTTTGTTATCACTGTTACTATTTGGGGTGCTTTGGAGGGGGAAATAACTCACATTTTCTCATTTTTCGATGTAATGCAGAGGTTAGTGCTGATGAATGTTCCTAAAGGTCTAAGGTATCATTGAAAAATTTTAAAATTGGTGTTGTTCTATCATTTTTCCCAGATTTTCTTGCTTATTAAGTGAATTGTTTTGAAAAAAGACGTTTTGTTACTTTTAACCATTCTTAAAAACCTACACTAGGTCTAACTATTCTTTAAAACCTACAGATTCTACTATTTAGAATTTAGAGTATGCTCTAAAAAATAGAAATTATGAGATGTAAAATCACGGTGATAATAACTATAAGTTAGCATCGTTTTTTGTGTAAAAAACCAAAACCTTAAACCAAAAGCTCGTATCTAAAAATCATAAGTTTAAAATTCGAACAAATGTGTAATGTTGCAATATCTTATGTTATTTTGCGTCAACTTGTGCATCTAGTACATCCAAAGTTTTATTATTCATTTTTTTGTGTTCCATATTCGCCCAGCTACATAAATTTAAACATTTGTATTGTAAAAACGCAACATTGGTTGTAAAAATAAACCATATAGTGCAGAGATGGCCAAGCTTCACTACACGTGGAGCCGCAGTACAATAATCTCTCGTTGCGAGAGCCAACATAAAAAATAAAAAATTTCAAAAGTATCAGTTGTTTGGAAATATTTATTTTATTGAAAACCAAATATGTACTGTACTGTATATGGTTAAAAATCCATACAAATACATATTTAAATTTTGTTACATGACATGCTTGCGGGGAGATGGCATGTTTGTTTGTAACTTGGCCGTGAATTTTCTGAAATCTGGTTCATAGTTTGTTAGCGCAGTATGAAATAATTCCGTTAAATGCTCATTTGTAAGTTGGTTTGATTCGGTGGTTTGATTTTATAAACCTCTCGAATGGATTTACAAGTAAATTAAGAGAAATATTTAAATTATTCAGATCATTAAATCGCAAATGAAAGTCAATAATTCTGCTAATTTACTGTCGTATTCACTCAGTTTGTTATCATTAAGTTTAGGGAGTATGTTCTTCAGACCAGGAAAGTGGTTGAACACTTTTGTTGTTAAATCTCGTTGAAAAATTTGAATTTTTTTCATAAAACTCAGAATCGTTTGAATAATATCAGTAATAACTTTATCTTTTCCTTGTAATGCTAGGTTGAGGGATTGCAGATGCTCCATTATATCAGTCAAAAACATACAGTCATTAATCCATTCATCATCCTTTAATTCCAGATAGTGTTCTTCTTTTCCTTTGAGGAAATTTCTGATATGTTCCATTAAATCAATGAAATCACCGTTTGTTTCTTGCAATTTCCTTATGTTTTTAATTTTGTTATTATGGTCAATTATTCATTTTTTGGTTTAGGCCTTAGGGCAATATCTTACTGTCGTAGATGTAGAAGCGGTTGAGGTAGCATATGTCGGATTTGCACGTGTATTTTAATTCTATTTAATTATGATCTTATTCATTTTTTAATTGGAATATTAAAGAATACATCGGCAAATTGCCTAAAGATAAAATATCAAAAATATTGTTTATAAAAAAATT
The DNA here is from genome assembly GCA_963693315.1 of Diogma glabrata. Lineage (NCBI taxonomy): Eukaryota > Metazoa > Arthropoda > Insecta > Diptera > Cylindrotomidae > Diogma > Diogma glabrata. The sequence continues at coordinate 4,824 of CAVNZG010000371.1, forward strand.
GCAGAAAAAGATAATCATAGAAAAACAAACGAATCCAAAAGGAAAGACTTTTGATTTTGAGAAAGATTTTTGTGCATTAATTTGAGACGTGATTTTATTTTTAGTCCACTAGAATATGTTAAACGTATAACCTTAAATAATAAAATGAGTTAAATTTATTTATAACAGCGGATTATAAACTTGATTCGCGAAGTAAAGTAGTATCAAACTAAAACAAAGCCGCAAAAAACTCCAACAGTAGTAACTTCGACAGGACGGACCTAAATATAATAATATGATTGTATTAAATCATATTATATTAAACAGCATTATAAATTATATGTATTACTTCTAATTTTGTTACAATTTTTATGAATTATTAAATATTATTTAATTTTTTCATTTCTTTTCGAGAGCCGCATTTATTCTTTCAAAGAGCCGCGTGCGGCTCGCGAGCCGCGGTTTGGCCATGTGTGATATAGTGCAATATTTAATATATATATATATATATATATATATATATATATATATATATATATATATATATATATATATATATATATATATATATATATATATATATATATATATATATATATATATATATTATACTTTTCTTTGTTTCATTTATAATAGCGTGTTCCAAGGTATTGGTTCCAAAACAAAAACTTAAAAATAAAATACATTACAAATATTTATTAATTAATTTTAGTTGAAATTTGTTTGGTGTAAATTTTATTTAGTGTAAAATTTTAATTATTATACTTTTATTAAATAAAAAAAACAAACATTTTATTTTATTTTTTAATTATAAAAATAGTGTACATATGAATAACGCATTTTATAATAATAACCCTTTACTTTAATTGAAACGATTACATAAGGTTTAATAATATTCATACAGTAGGTGTAAACAATATTACACACTCCCATTAAAATTGCTTCCTTATAAATAAAGCCGTTAACCGTTTTTCGTTGCCCTTTCTATGGCTATCATACTCTTTGTTATGAGGAATTTTAAACAAATTTTGGTTTAAAATCAAGTAGTTCCGCGGAAATATACTTCTTTTTGGGTGTAAAAATCTGTGAAAAAGTTTTAAATTTACACAACTTGATGTAAATTTAGCCAATTTTTTGTAGTTTTGTTTGTATATTTACTCAATTTGTAGTAAATTTACATTAAAATATAGGTAAACACACATCGAATATGCCTTACAACTAATATTGTTTATGTAATAATACATACTTAAATAAGGTGACCAGTCCCGCTTTTGACGGGACAGTCCCGATTTTTAACAATTTGTCCCACGTCGAGCGGCATTTTAAAAATGTCCCGATTTTTCAAAAAAGAAACAGAATATCGTTATTCAAATGAAAAAAGAATTTGGTTATTATTTTATTATTTTGTAGGCTTATATTTATTATTTGAATATAATTGTAATGGGTATCGAGCCTATTTTTAAAATAAAACACAATAATTATTTTAACTAATTTGTTTTTTGAAGTTTCGGCAAAATTTCTTTGCCATTTTCAAAAAAGAAAGTATATTTTTTAAAAACACAACAAAAAAATGTTAGATAACATTCGTCAAATGAAAAAAATATTATATAAACAAAAAACACAAAAAAGAAACTAATTTGAATGTCAGAAAAATTTAAATTTTTATTAAAACGGTTACTAATTTAACAAAGACCAAAAATATTTCATACCTTGAAAATTGTTTATAAAAATCAAACACAAAAAAATATTAACAAAAAATAAAATAATTCAATGCATTAAAAATAAAGTTAATCTTTAATAATATTATTATAGGAGTTACCAATATAAATAGAATCATTTTGTTTGTTTAAACAATTAGGATTCTTCTTTATATAGATCATCTAAAATTATCCTTTTTTGTAAATTTGATTCCCTAGCTAAGATCCTAATATTTTCATAATTTATTTTATGTTGCATGTTGCATAAATGATGTGATAGAGCACTATTTTTATCATCATAAACTAAATTAATATCTGGATTTATATGTTTTGCACCATTAGAATGCTGGTAAACACGTTTCTCAAGCCACTGTTAAGTTTGCCCAATATAAGAAGCTTCACAAAAAATTTTATATACTAATTCAGATTGCTCACCAAGAGGAACTTTGTCTTTTAATTTTGTGAAGAATAACTTATAAAAATTAATATCACTTCTGCCAACAATTTTAATATTATACGGTTTTAATAAATTTTGAATTTTTTCAAACAAACACTTAACGTAAGGAATAGATATATATTTAAATGTGTTATTGTTTAAATGAACAGGAGAATTTGATAAAACTAAAAGAACAGCTAGATTGGAAAGTTTAGCAATTGTGTTTTTAATAGTGTTATTAATTAAATAATACGGATAGCCATTTTTGTTAAGAGTCGATTTTAATAAACTAAAATTTTTTGAGTGGAATATTTTATCTGATAATATCATAATCTTCTCTGTTAAAATTTGGATAGTGTTTCTTTTGTAAGAGAAAGGAAGACAAGAATTAAAATTTAGGTAGCGTCCAGACCAAGTTTGCTTATGATACCAATCTGTTACTAAAGAGCCATCTGGATTTCGAATAACTAAAACATCTAAAAATGGTAACTGATTTTGATTTTCCAACTCTATTGTGAACTTTAGCCGATCATTAAATAAGTTAAATGCATTTAACAATTCATTTACATTATCTTTGTGAATAATTGTAAAAATATCATCTACATATCTTAGAAAAATAACAGGGGTAAAATTTAGAGAACTTAAAACTTTATCTTCAACAAATTCCATAACAAAATTAGCAATAATCGGACTTACAGGAGAACCCATTGGAGAACCAAAAATCTGTTTATAAATTTTACCATTAAAACTAAATTCACAATTATTTAATACAAATTGAATACATTTTAAGAACTGATCTTTATTAAATTTAGTTCCACTCTTTTTCTTAATTTTTTGGCAAGAATCTTTAATCAAATTTATTGCTAAAATATTATCAATGTTTGTAAAAAGTGCTACTACATCATAACGTCGCTTTAATAATGAAACAACGTATTCGCAAAAGTGTAGTTTCGAGATAATTGGGTTTAAAGATTTTTAGATTTTCTGATTTTCGTAAACTCGGCAGCACAATTGAATGAATAAAGATTTTAGAAAAAAAATGTCTACCCATTAATCTTGACTAATTTCTCCACAGCATATTAAAATTTCACATTAGTACCTGCTGGCTTTTCTACCTAAAAAGAGGTGAAAAGTCAATCAGGTACCTTATACGTTATTTCATATTTCATATACGTTATTTCATTTTGCATGGAAGGACGATTAAGCCTAAAACTAATATTATTGAAATAACACATAATATTCTTACAATTTTTTATTTATATGAACCGGCATATCATGTAGTAATGAATGATGCTTATACAATATTTTAGATTTACCATTTCGTGTGGCGATCGTAATGTATGTAAAGTATACGACACTGATTTTACCCAAGTTATTATTCTGTAGAAATTGAAATATCGTACATGCATTTACGCTGTTTCAATATTTAACCAAATTCAAATTTGCATGTACGTTAATTAACAATATATTAATTTTCACCCCCAGTTATAAAAAAACTGGAAAATGTTAAAATGCCACTTTATAGACATCCTTATGGGGAATGCAGCGCACCCATTATATAAAAACAACGTATATATGGCATACGTTATTTCATTATTAAAGCGACGATAAGTGCTACATGTGTTTTATTTTAAAAATAGGCTCGATACCCATTACAATTATATTCAAATTTCGTTATTCAAAACTAAATTTGGGCAATTTATTTATGCTAAATAAAACATTTTCTTTCGCGGTTATATATATATATATATATATATATATATATATATATATATATATATATATATATATATATATATATATATATATATATATATATATATATATATATATATATATATATATATATATATATATATATATATATACATATATATATATATATATATATATATATATATATATATATATATATATATATATATATATATATATATATATATATATACATATATGTATATATATATATATATATATATATATATATATATATATATATATATATATATATATATATATATATATATATATAAATTCGAATTATATGACATTCAATATCAATATTGTAGTAAAAACTAAACATAAATTGAGTTCCACTTTGTCTTCTATTGAAATTGTAATTAAGATTATATATATAAACATATTCATACATTTTAATTATTTATATAAAAATTTGAAAAATAAAACAATCCGTAAAAGTTTAGTTGTTTTAACTAGAGTTTTACGTATGGATGCCGGAGGGATCTAATTTGATTGATTTGTAAATTTTTTTATTTTTGGTCTACGGGAGTGACAAGCCCAACGTACTCCAGTACAAGATAACAAATCATTAGTTCAAGATAACAGAACTTTCTCGAGCATCTCGAGACCGAATTTTTCGAACAGAAACTCTACTTGAGACTTTAAAAGCCATTTTATGTGTGAAAAATAATTTAACAAATTCTTGTGGAATATTTCATGACCTTTTCAACAACAATAGTAACCTCCTAAAAACATTTACACAAATAAGAAATATTCCGAAAAATGAAATAATACTATACATAATTTTTTTTATTTATTGTACGTTGCACTTTTCATGTATTTAAATAATAGTACTTTGTGTACCTAGTTGCACAAAGTTGATTTTTTCCGAACGCGTCGTAATTTCAACAAATATACGATATACAATATTTTCAACAAATATACGACAAGTGCGGAAAAATTCAATTTGTGCAACGAGTTGCACACAACGTTTTTTGCAATTCCGAAAACACAATTAAACAAAATTATTCTGCAACCAAATTTTTTGCAATCAACATTCATATTAAAATATAAGTAAACATTTCTATTATCAACTTAGCATTGAGACAATTTTCTATGAAAAATAAAACAGTGCGGAAAAATCTCACTTTTTGATATTGTTGACAATATCGAAATACGTTGAATTGTGATTCGTAATTGCAAAATAGTACTTTGTGTATCGAGGTGTACAAAGTGAATTTTTTCCCCACGCGTCGTAATATACGACAAGTGCGGAAAAAATCAATTTGTGCAACGAGTTGCACACAACGTTTTTTGCAATTCCGAATCACAATTAAACAAAATTATTCTGCAACCAAATTTTTTACAATTTACATTCATATTAAGATATAAGTAAACATTTCTATTATCAACTTAGCGTTGAGAAAATTTTCCAAAGTTTAAACAGTGCGGAAAAAAAATCAAAGAAAACAGTGCGAAAAAATAAAACAATGCGGAAAAATAAAACAGTGCGTAAAAATCTCACTTTTTGACAGTGTTGACAGTATCGAAATACGTTGAATTGTGATTCGGAATTGCAAAAAAAAATTTGTTTTAATTTATTTTAAAATTTTCAACAAAAAAAATATAAAAATTAAACTGCATAACGTTAAACCGGGCATAATTTTAAGCTGTATCAACGTTAAACGGGGTAAAGTTATACGAGGTTATAAGAATTTACTATGCAAATCCCTTCTATAAGAACTAAGGACCAGAAAACATTTTTCGAGCAGTAATGGCCCTTTTCGAAGCGACAATCTACTTCTGTTGTAAACTTTATGTAACTTTTTTGGGCTTAGGTAGTTTAGGTGTTTAATTGTGTTTTTCTTCTCGAGACTACGTAGCTTACGATTTTCAGATGGTTCTAAGACACTGTACGGTATTGACCTCTTAGCATGAGTATCCAATTATATATAGCTATAAAATGTTATCATAAAAGACAAATTATTTATTTTTTTAGCTATTAATAAAGCGTTTTGTTCCATTTTATTTACTTATAATGTCAATATCCGTCCTGTTATTAATATTAATAATTAATAGTTTTAATAGTCTGTTTACAATTTTAAAATTAGTTAAAAATGTCGAGGTGCAAAATGTTTAAGCTCTATATTAATTACTATTTAAAAACAATAGATAGTCAGCAAATAATCAAATTTTCTTAGAATTAATGTCCATTAAATCAATAATTCAATAATACGCTGACATTTTGAACCCTTTTTCGGAAATTGTATAAATTCAATTTAATTACAATTGTTCAAGTTTTGCCTAAATAAATAAATAACAATTCCTTATCAACTGTTGTTATCAATTTAAATTTAAAGAATATTTTGAATTTCTATCAATTAAATCAAAGTTAGCACTAAAAATGTCATTTCGTTTTGGATTATTAGCTAATTTATGGTAATTAAACTAAATTATTTGAAAAAGTGTGTAATAAACAACGAAAGAATGTTTTTCAATTGGTTGTATTAACAAATGCCAACGGCTAATAGTATTAATTATATAAATAAACACAATTTAATTGAACCATGACATTATGCATACTCGTAGTAAATTCATGCGCTAATTCAGATCATGACGAGCAATTGTTTTTAGCGATATCTGGGCATTTAGATATACCAAAATATATATGTATCATTAATTTAAACAAATACGTATCTCGTCACAAAAATACGCTTTTTCATGCCTGTTTATACCAATATAGTACATTTTGCTACCAGATATGAAAACGCTGCTTTCTTGAGAGAAAATTTGTTCAGTGTCGAGTGGGACAATTTCTCGATCTTAAAATGTTATAAGCTAAATGATATATAATCGATATTTATTATAAGTTATTAAATTAGAAATCGACAACCTAACATATTTAATAACAAACAATATTTCAATAACAATTAATATTTGATAACAAACAACTGCCATCAAATTTCCCAATTTTTTTTAATTTTAGTTCTGAAAAAAATCTTCAAGTAGAATATTTTAAATTCCTAGGGATCATTATAGCCTCAAAACTATCATTTAAGGAGCATATAAAAATGATTTAAAAGAAATTTACACCATTTATATTTGCGCTAAAAAAATTGGAAACAACATTGATGAAAAAACTGCATGGCTTGTTTAATTTGCTTATCTGCGTAGTCACTTCAGTTATATGAATGTAATTTGGCACCCTGCTGCTTCTAAAGATATTATTAATACCATACAAATCTTGCAAAATAAGGTTTTGAAAGTTATAATGAAACTACCGAGACTTACACACACCTAAGACCTGTACAGTTACCGTATCCTTCGTATCGAATGTATGATGAAATATCATCTGATACTATTTATACATAAAATAAACAAAAATACTCTCATGTGTAGTATCAATTTGAATGCACTTACAAGTGCACACTCCTACTCCACACGAAGACAATCTCATTTCTACATTCCTAATGTAAAAAAAGTACGAGCTGGAAATAATGCATTCTTCATGGGTCTCAATTTATATAATTTACTTCCTTCTACGGTGAAACGTATCAGATCTATCAATAAATTTAAAGAACTGTTAAAGAAACATGTATTTTTTGAATGGCATGATACCGATAGAAACAGGATTCGATGTGATGTTATATCATTTGCTTCTTAAAATTTTGTAAATTTATTTTTGAATTGTTTGATTTATATCTTGATTTATATAATAAACACAAATAACTAGTTAAGATATTTATTTAATAATAAATTAGTATAATAATTATTACTATTACTTTTTTATTTTTATGCATTATGCATTATGTATTTTTATGCATTATGAAAAATAATGCAAATTTTATTTAACAATACATTTACCCTGTACAGTGTAAACTTTTGGATATGAATGTAATAAATAAAGGAAAAAAACATTGAACATTTATTTTCTACTAGCAAAACCCGGCGTGCTTTGCTACGCTTATAAATAAAGTTTGTGCACAGACATTTTGTTGACGTAGTAGCAATGATTTCAAAAAGTAGGAATGAGAAATGATAGCGTAGTTTTTAATTTTTGTTTTTAAAAATATGAATAAAAAATAATCAGTACTTTAGCTCATCAGTTCGGAAAATTGGCGTATATGAAAAATTGGCGATCAAAAAAGTTTTCGAGTAAGCTATAAAAAAATTTAAATGACTTGTTGAATTAGTAGAGGTGTGTCACTCATCTCTATATAGAACATTATACAGAACAAAAATAGATTCACAAATGTTCACAGTGCTGCATTGTATTTGTACCCGACACGAAACACACAAAAACTGTTTTAAAGAAGTTTTTCTGAGAAAGGAAAAATGCTGTCAAATTGCAATATTCAAGTGAATTACAATAATGACTTTGATCTTAATCACTCACAAAATCTCTCAAAATTTTATTTTTACACCAAATAGCGTAAAAGTTTTGTTTATTTAACATTGCTCGCATATTTCCGCTATCTCATACGAAAGAAAACTCGTAAAGATAACATTGACATTCAATTAACATTGGGTCATTTTTATTGCAACTTATTTATTTTAATATGGATCGAATTTCAAAATGTCGTTTTAATTCTATTTATTTATTCGAGTACTTGTGGGTACACTATATTTTTTGTTTTTCCGTCTGGTGCGTACACGAATAAATCAGAAGGTTTTCCTAACGCGGCAGCCACATATAGTTGTCCATGTCCATGTGAGAAGAACGGATTCTCCAAATCTAGTCCACATACTTGCAGTTTCCGTGTGCTTTGTTGATGGTAATTGCAAAAGCGAGTTGCACTGGAAACTAAACGTTTAAATCTGTTGGGATCATTGAAATATGTGGCCTGTCTGTCGTGGCAACACTACATCTTCCTCTTCGAATTTTCCACTCAAAATTGTAGCTTCAATGACATTGTTCATCATCTTTTTCACCGAAGTTCAAAAAAGTTTGTGCAATTTCAAAATATGTGACATATTTGAAATTACAATATGTGTCACAACAACACATATAAACCTTTTAAGCATAGGTCATAGGCTCTACAACATAATGCTTTTTAAGACGTTGATGGACGAAAATTTCTTTTTTTTTATATTCTACTTAAAGAATGGAAAACCTAATAATAAATCCTTTCACATAATAATGTACGATATAGGGATATATTTCATGATAGGATTGAGGAAATAAAAACAATATACTTTTTTTTTCAAATTTGCAGGAGCAAAGCTAAAATTAGGTTCCTAATTATCCTAGTGCTAGAAGCATATACCAAGATCATATAAAGTATTGTTTACCTCAAGCCAGCATATATAATAATTATATGGAAGCTGATTTGTTCGAGCAAGCAAAAAGTTCATTCTTTTAAAAAATAAAAAAAATTACGTCCATCAACACCTTAGAAAGCATGTTCTTATGTGTTGTTGTGACACACATTGTAATTCCTACTACCCAACACATTTTATTTTAAGAAAAATAGAGCGTTATCGTCAAAGAATAATCCATAACTAAGACTAAGGGTACTATCGTTGATTGAAAAAAGTACATCCACCAGCACACCTAAAATATCACTTATCCCCTTAATATAAGTGATATCTTACTGCCATTGTCGGTAGTATACGATATCTCACGTAAAATGATTTGCCAATAGCAGGTACTAAAGTAGGCCGCTTTGTCACATCCATAGATCCAAAATTTTAAATTTTACATGTGTTCCTGCGGGCGGGCATATATTATAAATTCATTGGTATTATTGCATTGTAACTGTTTGCAAATCACTATTGCAAACGTGTTGCCGTCTAAGGGCCACATTTTTAATTAGTTTGTTTATCATACTTACTATCCATGTTTGATTATACATAAGCTATGCTTCTTTGTATAGTATTTGTGCGAATTCCATTTCGTAATTTTGAGCTTTTAATCGATGCTATCAACTATCTTTCTTAGTTGAAGAAACATGCATTACATACAATTGCAAACCAATAACATATTTAGTTTATTACCATAATAACAATAACACATTGTATAGATGATAAAATGTGTAACATCATTATGTGTTTAATTCAAATACATATAGTTTGGATATACAAATGTAATTGTTTCAGATTATACTTTCATTTTTCAATTTCATTAAATTATGTTCAACAAAAAAAATTGATCAAAGGAATCTAACCGTATAAAACGATATTTAAAGAAAAATCAAATTAAATTATTATCAACATTTAGGCAGAACCCCTTAAGATAATTATAATGGCCCTGGGGTTTCATTTAAAAAAAAATTGCCTGTTACCTATGCGCAAGTGTACACAACAACTTCCCAAAGTTTCATGATGATCGGATGAATGGTTTATTAATGCATAAACGACAAACATACATACTTTCAATTTTATATATGGAGATTTTTCATGGTTGCTTTGTTTTAAAAACTTTGTAAAATTATATGAAAATACAATAGTAACTACCATTTATAGAGTTTCCATCCCGGGATTTCCCGTGAAATTAGCTATTTTATATAATCCCGATTCCCGAATTATAATTAAATAATAGTGATCTCTAAAGTTTGGCGTATAATGAATCATTTTTTCCGCCGGTCCAGTTTACGTAATATGCAAAATATCGCGATATTTTTGTTCATATTGCACGAGTGAACACTATCATTATTTCTTTTTTAACAATGAAGGAAGGGTTGTAACATATTTCATAATAAATCAGGTAGCAAAAGCTTTCTATCATTGCTGAATTCAAAAGATCAAACAATCAAAAGTTCGGATATATTATATATGTAAACAAAAATATAATATAAATATATACATATCGTTTAAGCAACTTCGAATTTAATATCGATGTATCAAGTAAAATTATATAGTTTTGTTGATAAATATCGATATTTTCTTCAAAAACCATAGATATATTGATATGGCAATTCTCTTTCCTTTCAATCTTTCAGAAGAACGAATTTCTATTAATTTCATGAAGAATTCAAACTAGTTTTCGAGCTTCTGATAGACATCCAAAACACAAAATGGCGCAATTTTAATTCACAAGATCGCGATTTAGCATAAAAAAGATACTAATTTAGTCAAATAAGAACAATTGGGTATATCGGGTTAGGAGGTTATGAGAAGTTTGGCTGCAAATGGAACGCAGTCTCAGGTGTGAAATAAAACCAATATTTAAAAATAAGTATATTATTCGTAATCACTCACTGTAAATTTACACATAAAAGTATAGATATTTCTTGTAAATTGTTTTCGTATAGGCTTATGCACAAGTTTTGTTATTTGTTATCGATAAACGTGGCATTATTGTCTTCCTCCACTGAGGTCAAGGTGGTTTGGACACGGTTGTTAATATAGCAGTTGGAATAGTGGATCAAAACACATTTGCAAATTTATTTTACAAGAGGGTTCAATTTTGAAACCCTTAATTTGTGGTGAATGCAGTAAAATTTGTTTGCGAATACGATTTAGATTCTGATTTTGATTTATTTACAAATTACCAATTACTTATTGTCACCAAAATTATCATCATAACTGGCCGCGACTTCTAAAAGGTTAAGATCTACTGAAAAGTACACGAGCAAAAATTTTTCAGGGCACAAGTATGGTCCTGATCAGGTTTGCCCTAGTCCGGATCAGGCATTGGTAGGGCAGCCCGTTTGGGCCCTAATCATGAGTGTAACACTTTTGCCCTATCAGGTCCTGATTAGGATTACAGGATCAGACCCTGATATATATTTTTATATTATATTATACATAAATTAATCAAAATAAAATTAAAAAATTACAATGGAAAAAATTAAAACATACATACCACCTTAATCACTATTATTATAGTCTTTCAGCCGAGAAGCGATAACTAAAACATACATGAAACGATTTTAACTATATATTTATAAAATGGATAATACTCTAGTGAATTTTAATCAATTGAAATCTCAGCAAGGGGTCAAATACGAAAAACCTGATCAGGGCCGGATATATTCATATAAGGTTAACCCTAAAAGGGTATTCTAAATCAGGCCCGAAACAGGCTCACATCAGATTGCCCTAATAGAAATTGCCCTTGTAGGACTGACCAGGCCCTGCCCTTACTGTATTCAGGATTTCCCTAACTAATTTCTGCTCGGGTATATGAGCAATTTCACGAAGATTCAACAACGTTTTGACTTGACCCGTTTTAGTTTTGTTTATTTTTTGTTTATAGATAGTCTTTCATAAATAAAAAATACAAGTTCTCTTAGAATTTTTTTCTTCGACCAGGGGTCTTCACAGGGTGCTCCTCAATTTTTTGTTATTTTGTGATGTGAGTGCATTTTGACGAGCGATTGTAGAAAAACTACTCAATCGATTTTCATAAATGATATGTCGTTGAATAGGTATTAAAACAAAGTTTTTAAAAATGTATACTGTTAATATTTTGAAATAATTTTTAACGGTGTAACATAAGAAAAAAACAGTGTGACATAAGAAAAGATGGTACAGCCTCTTTTTTTTTTAAACTAAATTGAAGCTTATTTTATATCTAACAACTTGTGAAAGTCTAGGACATGCGTTATTTATTGTTTTAAAGATAAAATTGTGCATATCACTGTCGGGAATCAGTTTTTTTTGTTCTGAAGGAAAATTATAAAAATGGCGTTATAAACTAAGAGATTTTTTTTTTGTTAAATATCAAATATTTTATTATTAGATGAACTTTTTAAAATATTATAAAAATTATATATGTAGTACATTAAATAAAATAAATACAATTGTTAAAAATGATTTACTTATTTTACAAACGGAAGTTTCTTCTGAATAGGAAAACACCTCTGCAATTATTTTTATTGTATTAGATGGCATAAAAAAATGAAAAAATAAATAACTAAATATATTTTTTATTCGCCTACATATTAAAGTGTTACTTTATTACTGTGATTTGCGGCTTTAAAGTATCACTTTTCAACTATTTATTTTGTTGTCATAGCTACGTCCAAAAAAGTAAAAAGCCTTTGTATTTGTTTAAATTCTATGAAAAATAAAAATTTTTTTCAAAGCAACCCTTAAATTCAAAATTTCATTGTCCAATTAAAATAGTTGTTATCATTTGTTGTCATAGCTACACAATAATTTGAAAAAAATAATAAATATTTTGTCAAAGGTTACTTGTTCCACATATTTTTATTTTAAAATTTATGAAAATTTATAATTTTAATTTAGAATAAACAACTTTTCTTAAAATATTTTGCTTGCGGCGAATAAAAAATAGTATATGATGCACGGACGCACTGAGAAAAAAGATTCACATATTTTTCAATAGATTCCCTTCTTAATATGGTTTATCTTGAATTCTGCTTAAAATGCCTATTTTTAAGCAGATTCTTCTTAAATATTTATATGAAACGCTATTAATTTAATTCGAAAAATCTTATTATTATCAAAAAAGGGAGATCACTTAATTTTCATTAGCCAATCTTATTATTTCATTTAATTAAACAGGAAATTCTTATTAAGTTTTAGTTCAAGTTTTTATTATATATTTGAAATAAAGAATATCCTTATTAATATTATGAGAATATCTTTTTAACTATCAATAATTATATGTTTCACCACATACAATGAAGCATCGTAATATTTCGGAGAAAAAAAAAACGAAACGATGCAACAAAAAAGCACATTGTTTTAATTTATTCATACACGTTTCGGATTCAGTGCCACTACCAAGCTCTAATATTTTTTGTGTTCAAACGTGCTAAATAATTAAAAAATTATTTGCCTGTAAACTAAGTGTAAATAAATTATTATTATTATTAAATACTGTTATTTATAAAAAATGTAATAAAATATTTAATTGATAGAAGCTCTGTCAAATAAAAATTAAAAACTCGTACACTTTCAACCATAGAAAACAAGTGAACTTTAATAATGAATGATGAAAGTATTACATGTGTGGTAATTCCAATTCCCACATACGAGGAAAATGACATTGAGAAAGTGCAATTAATCCTCACATCTTGGGGATTATCCAATGCAACAATGCAGTTATTAAAAGCATATGGTTATAATACCATAAAACATTTGGAATCCATAGAAATAACTGATTTGGATAATATTTTTAATAATGCAGATCTGAGTTTTCACGCAGAAAAAACTCTTTTAAAAAAAGAATTGAAGAATTGGAGAACTGAAAGGGTATGTATTAAATAATTTGTAATATTAAGTTTTAAAAGAATAATTTGTGCAAAACTAAATCAAAACTTGTGAAATGTGTTTTAATAATAAAACATATTTTAAAGGGAATACCCATGATATCGGATGCCGATACTGTATCAAATAATTCAAGCTCAAAA